>JADRCC010577695.1:0-20801 GCA_019843855.1 Hylomyscus alleni
GTGGTAGTGGTAGTGGTAGTGGTAGTGGTAGTAGTAGTAGTATGCACCATATATGTGCATGTACTCACAGACACTAAAGCATGGTGTCAGATGCACTAAAACTGGAATTACATGGATGTCAAAAGCTGCTTTGTGGTTCAGGGAGCAGAGCTTAGTTCTTTTGCATGAGCAACCAAGGATCTTAAACTGCAATATTTCTTCAACTCCAATAGTTTTATTTCTAATTCTCTTTTGTTTTGAATTAACCAATTTTCTGTGTTTATTGTTGTCTTAGTTAGGGGTTGTTTTTTTCTTTCTGTGAGAAGACTGCATGAGCAAGGCAACTCTTGTAAAGGCAAACATACAATTGGGGGATGGCTGACAGTTTTAGAGCATTAGGTTGCTATTATCATGGCAGGAAGCATGGCATGATACAGGCAGACCTGGGCACAGAGAAGGAGCTGAGAGTTCTATATCTTGATCAGCAGGCAGCAGAAAAGGATTGTGTTTCACACTCGGTAGAGCTGGAGCATATATATGAAACCTGGAAGCCTACCTCCATGGTGACATACTTCCTTCAACAAGGCCACACCTACTCTCAAAGCTACACCTCCTAATAGTACCACTCCCCATGACCAAGTATTCAAACACATGAATCTATGAAGGCATATATACTGTAACCATGATAATTGTTTTCACCATCCCCTTAGGGCACAATGTCACTTGACATGATACTCTAACTATAATGTGAATACTCCACAGCCATGAGCAAGCATGTTTTGGCATCATCCTACCTAATACTCCGGCAACCTGATAACTCTGTCTTTGTTTCCATATTAGCTTAATTTGTGGTATTATTTATAATTGAAATGTAAGCATACTTTGTACACACAGGGTTACCTAAACATATTATATGTTTAATCTCTTTTCTATCTGTTGTCTTCTCTAAATGTTTAAAATAACTTTGAATAATGGTGGACATCTTGGGCTGGAGAGATGACTCAGCAGTTAAGAACACTGATTGCTCTTCAGAAGGTCCTGAGTTTAAATCCCAGCAACCATTATGGTGGCTTACAACCATCTGTAATGAGATCTGATGCCCTCTTCTGGTGTGTCTAAAGACAGCTACGTTGTACTTACACATAATAAATAAATAAACCTTAAAAAAATTACAATTATTATTTAAAAATAATGGTGGCCAACTACTCTTATCCAAGCTATGGAAGGGCAAAATTGTAATAAGAAAAATTAGAGAGAGGGAACCTGATTGTCTTAAATGAAGTTACAATGTCCCAATAAGGGTTTGTTTGCCTGCAATGCCATTTCAGCCTTATTGTGAGTTTTATGCAACTATTAGCCTTTCTGCTTCAGAACTAATAGTTAAATAATGAGGAAAATTTAAGTAGACCTTATACAGATGTCAGATGGTTCAAAAATAAAATAGAACATAATGGCTTTCATGCGAAAGTTGGTGCTAACTTTGTGTGACCAGTGGAAATTCTGCAAGACTCTGTGATGATTGAAATGGTCCCTGCATCTTCATTTGCTGCCTCTCACTCCTGTAATGTGGCCTGAGACTAAATTGAAGGTTATCTTTCGTGCAAGGACACTCTCACTTTTATATGGTATTTCAACAGGGTGAATATGTAAAGAGTTGAGAATGATGACTTAATAAATGAGAGTTCTCATTCATATCAACCATATTTTTGAAATTAGAAGTCTCCAATTTATGTCCAAATACATTCATGAACCAGACGAATGCAGTATTGTTAAAGGTGAGTGAGAGAAGTAATATCTGTGAAGTTAATCACTCTAAGTTTTGTTCTGAATCATAAAATTTACTGTAACATCTTACCACAACAAGTATTTCAGGATACATGCAATGTTTCTAAGAATTGGGATATGGGAGACAAATGGCTTTCAATTATCTTTCTATATTACTATACAGAACAAAGCTTCTTGTCTTATTGCAAAGAATGTTACAGGAAACTTTAAGAATTGGACCCCGGAACTTCTAACAAGATTAACTAAAAGAGCCTTTCTTCCCTTAAATCCCTTACTCAGGCAACTGAACTGAGGAATAAACTTTGCATGTCTTACACCATAAAATTGTAGATTTGGTTCTTTTGCTCTTTGAACTAAAAAGTACAAATCTGTATCTGCCATCTGCCCTGTGAGGATTTGGAGTCTCTACTGTAGAGGATGGCACAGGGGAGCCAACCCATTACTAGGAAGTACTCCAGGATTGAAGGTTAAACTGGCATCACTGAAGGTGGGTCAGCTGACAAATAACCAAGAGAATTCCCACTTGCTATACAAGCTATAATTTCCAATGCAGTTACATCATAACTGCTGTATAAAACAAATTTGAGAAAATAATTATATGATATATATAAATGATTTAATATATATTGTCACTGCCCAGTATGAAGGATAAGAGAGCATCACCTAAGAGACAAATGAATGTCTCTTAGTCTGTATTATATGCACTTATATTGTGTGTCATAGGTGATGATGCCTTTATCAGAGTTTAGTGGTTAACCCAGTTATACTGATCCTCACAAGTAACCCAGAAATGGATTTACTCCTAAAATATCAGAAGAATACGACATTTGGACTAGAAAAGATGAATGAGAGCCTTGTGGTTTTTAAGAAAAAAAAAAATATTCTGTAGAAAGTTCAACACAAACATCAGGCAAACTACAGAGAGAAAAGAATAGGAAAGAGAATTTTGAAAGGCCTGGGATAGCCATCTCAATTGTTTTCTATTCTTGATAGATGGATCTGAACACAATTTGACAAGACTTCCCTAATACCTTTTGACTCAGAGTTGACTCAAACCCACTCTTGATTTTGGAAAGCAGAAAACCTGAAGTTGAAACTGTAAGGCTATTTATCAATCTTGTAGCCTATTTTAGATGGGAAACACCAACAAGGTATCCGTGGCAAGAATTAATGAATAAAAGTGATGGAAAATCCAATGTAGGGATGTTTAGATTAAAAACAGTTCTGCAGATACAAGCCCTGACATATATGAATGGGCATACATACATAGGCTTTTTCATTGCTTCTTTTTATTTGCATATGTGTTTTGGAGGGATACTTGTGTGTATGGCATATGCATGAGTGTGCTTGTGTCTGTATGCATGTATTAATGTGAAGTTCATGTATGTGTATGTGATTGTATATACACATATGTACAACTGCCTGTGAAGACCAGAGGATAATTGCAAGTGTCATTCCTCCAAAACAATCCATTATTTATTGACAGAGAATTTCACATTGGCCTGGAGATAATCAAGTAGATTTGTGAGGTCCACCTATCTCTGTCTCCTCAGCCTGTGATTATAAGTGTGTGCTGCCATGCCTGGCTTCTTTACAAAATATTGGATCTGGAGGAGGGAGTAGGTTCAGACTCATGTCATTGAGTTTGTGAGGTAAGAACATTACAGAAAGCTTCCTCCACAGTCTTCTTCTCTTCTTCTCTTTTTTCTTTCTGTTCCTTCTCCAACATGTGCCAAAATTATCCAAAAATTTTCTCCAGTAAAATAGATAGATAGTGAAGGCTGTTCATTTTACAGAAGCTAACAACATAGAATATGACTATCATTGAAATTCTTTCAAGAAAACCAACATGGGGCTGGTGAGATGGCTCAGTAGTTAAGAGCACCGACTGCTCTTCCAAAGGTCATGAGTTCAAATTCCAGCAACCACATGGTGGCTCACAATCACCCATAATGAGATCTGACACCCTCTTCTGGTGTTTCTGAAGACAGCTACAGTGTACTCATTTATAACAATAAATAAATTAAAAAAAAACATTTAAAAAAAAGAAAACCAACAAGTTTTCTTTATATTTTCAACAAAATCAAACCCAACAGATTTATTTGAAAGAATCAATTCATGCAATTATGCAGCTTGAAAAATTCTAAGACCTTGAGGGTAAGTTACCTGTCAGAGACCCAGAAAGCTACTGTGTTGGACCAAAGCTGTATCTGAAGGTCTGAGAATATGCATCATTGGCAGTAGTATTCCAGTTTGAAGGCTGGCAACCCTGCAAGAATCTTTGTAACCAATGAGAGAGGAAGAGAAATGTCACCAGTGGACCTAAGCCCAGAGAACTTCTGAAAGGCTTCAATGTGAGATCCAGTTTGTTCTCACATTTTATTCTCTAAAACTACAAGGAAGTGGAGGTAAACAAACAATATATTACAGAAGTGTACATGGCATCAGGCAGGTGGTTAGGATAATGACCTACTGTGTTAGCTATTCCTTCAGGTCGTTCTGTTCCAGATAGCCAGTGAATTCAGTGAATTCATGTGTGGCAAGTAGGCAGTACATGCAATGCTTTAAGTAAATCACTAAATACATCCATAAATCAGTATCTAAGTCTTTTCTACCTTATTCTACTTTAACAATCCCAAGACTAAAGAAGAAACTGTTTTTCACTTGGTGTTCCAAAGGCTGGAGAAAAATCTATTGTCCTCATTGGAAGGAAACCAGGAAGTGTAAAAAAGAAAAGGAAGTAACAAACAAACAAACAAACAAAGGTGAATGCCCAATGCCATTATGTGTTTCAAAAATTTGTTGACTATAATAATAATGTGATGAAAATCTTTGTAGGTCTTCCTTAGTCAGGTGCAAAGGACAATAATATCTAAGAAGTTAACTGAAAACTAGTTTAGATGACATCGACCATCAAGTAGGTGTGTTATCTTGTTCTTCAAACCAAGAAGGTGAAATGATATCAACAATCAAGTATGTGTGTATCCAATCCTCCTGACCAAGAAGAAACTGCAGGATCATCCAACACTGTCCTTGGCTACCATGCATATGAGGAATTTGAAATCAACATACTGTTAGGGACTGTATTGAAATGTTACCTGGAAGACCATGTGTCCCAAAGGTACTATTTTGGACAGTTCTGAAAACACTAGAGTTAGAGCCTAGTTGTCACTTGTGCATATCCTGTCTCTTGCCTCTTTTGGTCTTAACCTTTGCTTCCTGTTGACAATGAGGTAGGAACCTTCCCTGATACACACTGCACCACCATAGTGTTTGGCCCAAGTATGTGGAGTGAAGGAAATATGAGCCAAAATGAATCTTTGCTCTTTTCTCATCTCTGTATTATGGGGAAAACAACAATAAAACTTCACTAGTCCACACAGACATGCAGCTGTGTGTCAGAACCAATCCATTTCTTCTTGATATTTCTCTCATTAGCAGGTGAGAAAACATATCCACTTTTAAGATTGTCTTTCCAATTTCCACTTTCTTGAAGAAAGCACCAAATTCTAAGAGACAGGTGGACAATTTTCTGAAATATCTTGTCCATAATTAACACTTTTTAAGAGAAGCTTCATGCTTAGAAATCAAAACAAACAAAGCTGTGATGTGAATTTGGAAGTAGTTAGCAAAATGTGATTTCTAAGACATTATTATTTTGTGTTTTATTAGTATGAAACATGATGACTCGTTTTATTATGGGATGTTCATTCTATTTCTTTCTTTTTTCTCTTATTCCTCATCTCATCCACTATTCTTCCTTCATCCATGCATTTTCTTGCTCATCTCCTTCTTCATTCAAGTAATCTGCTTTCTGATTTGTAATACATTTTCTATCACCCAACCACCACCACCATCATTTAGCCCTTTATATTTCTTTTGCCTCTCTCATGGACTTTTTCAGTTTAATGAATCACCAAGACATGCACAAATACATACATAAACAGACATATGTGAACATTAAAATATAGGTCATATATAGAAAACATGTTTCTATCTTAATATAAACTTAATTTTTTTGACATACTTATCTCTAGCTCTGTAACTGTCAAAGCTTCATTTACCTTTATGGTTGCATAAAATTATATTGTATATATGTGCTACATTTTGCCCATTAATGGGCAGTTAGGCAGTTGTCATTTCCTAGCAACAGTGCATAGTGTAGAAATAAATAAGGATTTGCAAATGTTTCTGCGGTAGGACTTACAGTCCTTGGGTTACATATTCTGGTATGGAATAACTGGATAATGTTTCTAATTTAGCTGTTTTGCAAACTTTCTAGATGGATTTGAATAGACTGCACAAAGTTGTGTTCCTATCAGTCCTGTATGACACTCCCTCTTTCCTCACATCCTCACACTCCACAGCCTCCATTCTCTTTCTGTCTGCTGTTTGGTTGTTGTCCTTTATTTCAATTTCCACATTTTACACTCTACTTCAATAGAAACTGATTTTAAATTTTTATTTTAACTACCTTTTGGATTTCATACATGAGTACTAGAGTGAGTACTATAGCATTACCATTTTCACCCTGCCCTTCCCTGTCTTCAACTCCTCCCACTGGCCCCGTACTTTCTCTCATATTCATGACTTCTTCTGTATTATTGTTTCACACACACACACACACACACACACATGCATACACACACTCACAATTTTATGAGTCCTTCTAGTGCTGCTCATATGAATATTAGTTCAAGTCTGGCTGCTTAGGATTGGAGAATCCATCTGGAAGACATCCCTTGAAAACAGATTCTCCCACTCTCGGTACCCATTAGTTGCCTATATCTTATCTCTTTATGTAGGGGTGATGTCTGGTGAGATTTCTTCCACCCATGTTGGAATGCCAACTGGTGATGTCATTGTCTATGTTTTGTTTAGGCAGCCATATCCATATCATTAAATTCTCGTGGATATAAATCTCACTTTTATACACAAGTGATACAATTCCACAGCAGACATTCTAGTGTCCTCTGGCTCTTACATTTTTTCTCCCCACTTTTCCAAGGTGTTGCCTGAGTCTTATGTGTGAGAATTATATTGTAGATACATCAACTGGGGATGGGAACCCCAGGCATACTTATATTCTTCATCCTGACAAGTTGTAGATTGCTCTGATGTTCTCTCTCTGCTTCAGAAAAAAAAGTTTTCTTGGATGAGAACTGAAAACTAAACTTCTATGTCTAAAATAAGAATAAGTATTCTGAATGCAGCTGGAAATGATAATGGTTTAGGAAATTGGCAGTAGTGGGTTCTTTTTCTGGGTATCATGAACTCACCAGCTACAAGTTGTTGGCTAGGTTTATAGTACTAGGCATAAATTCCCTCCTGTTGAGTGGTCATTAAATCCAATTAGAAATCTGTTGCTTACTTCCAAGATATAAATGCCATTGCTACCAGAGGAAACAGGTAACCATAAACCAAGTTACAAACCTATGATTTATAACAATGATTTACCTGAATTATTTGCTGGTACAATGTTGGCACAAACATTGTGATGTTGAACAATCACTCTCTCATAGGATTTAAGTCCCTCTTCACAAGATGCCTGACATTGCTTTAGTGGGCAAGTAACTGGATAAACTATGGTGGTCAGAAAAAAATAAGCCAAATACTATTGTCTACTCAAGAAATATAGGAAAATTACTCCTGACATTCTGCTATACCAAAGATCAGTGTGTTACTCAGTCATCAGAAGAGAGATTTTTCTCTAGTAGTAGATAGGAACTAACACAAAGTCCCATCAATGGACAATTTGAAGAGTGTGAGAGACTTTGGAACTCAGAATTCTAAATGGCATGTCTTCCTCAACCCCTTCCCTCAAGGATTAAGGGAATATTCAAAAGAGAAGGCAGAAAGATTATAAGAGTAAAGGGTGTGAGTGCGTGTGTGTGTATGTGTGTGTGTGTGTGTGTGTGTGTGTGTGTGTGTGTGTGTGTTGGGGAAGTGCGGATGGCATCAAGAAAGGTATAAAGAAAAGATACAGCAGGACTGATGCACATATAAACTCACACAAACGTTGACAGCATGAACAGACCCTGCATGGCTTCAAGTCAAAGCCTCAGTTCTGAGAGGAGGGAACCAACATGAGCTCTCATCCCTAACCAAGAAGCTATCTCCAATTGACAACCACTTGTTAAGGAAAATTTAATTTTCTCCAGTGGTGTCTCATGGAGACTATAACCCAGACATAAGGGTAAGGCCCATACCCAGCAGTAAATGTACAAAACAAAATGAATGCAATGTTATTTTTGTATTTGTATTCATATAATTAGGTATTTTGTAGGTGGGAATGAGCTGGGAGGAGTTGGGGGAGATGAAACCAAGATTAGAACATACTGAATAAAAATATTTTCAGTAAAATTTAATATACTTCATAAGCTAAGGAAATAAAAAGATACTTGTTACAATTGTACCACTGGGTATGTAGCTGGCTGTGGTGGTCAGTACAGCGGTTCACAGGCTACAACTGGAATCTCAGCTCTGTTTTCAGTTACATTTCCTTGGCGTCTAGTGATAAACATTGTTTTCACATATTTATTGTCCACTCATGTTTGCTTGAGAATTAAGCCTTAGCTTTAAATTTCTTATAAGGAACATACTGGAGCCACTCCAGGGCTCTCTCCATACGTGTTCCTATATATCATCAGACTCTGAATGTACCTTCACCAGTGATATTCACATTTCAAACATCTTCAGATCTGTGGGAGGCTTTGAGTCTTACAAAATGCCTGTGACACTAATAGCATAAGGAGTTTCTCACCACTTGGTTGATAGAAAACAGAGGCACAGCTCAATAGAGTCCTGATGTCATAGGCAGCCATGTTGAGAATCATGAGAATTTCTTTTACCCATAATGCCATAAATATCTCCTTTTGTGTTTCTCTTATGATTTCTGTATGGATCAAAGTCCTGACATTTTCTAAAACTATTCTATGAGGAGATGATATAAATGTTTTGATCCTTTCTTTTCTCCCTAGATTAAATAACTCTATTACACCAGGTGAAGACAAGCTGCCATGTTTAGCTTTCTGGCATTATCCCATCTAACCACGCCTGAAAGGAATGCAGAATGCATCTACCTAGCTCATCCTTTATATTGCTTAAGCAATGAAGAAACATTACCCCAATCATGCTCAATGTGTGCTCTCTCCAGGCACAGCTGTTGTGCAGTCCCTTCCAAGGCTGGTCACTAAGGAGTCTTACCCACGGTGGAGTAACAAGAGAGCCAGACGCTTCCCTTCTAATAACATTTAATTTTGCTTTTCTAGCTAATATCTGGAGATATAGCCTGTCAACCAAGGTTTCCCAGTCTATAATTCTTCCTTAATTGTCACTTTCTTTTCTCCCTGGGAGGGGCAGCTTGTGAACCAACTCTCAAACATAATCCATGGAGCAAAAGATGAACCACGGCTTGAAATTATCCACCTTATCAAATGAGTCCACAGAGTCTCCAACAAAAGCAATCCCCCAAAATGACAAATCTGCTTTGGCAACAAGCCCACCAGGGAAGATGCCTGTAGGAAAAGCAAGTGCATCCGAGACTAAAAATGTCAGAATGTTCTGGATGCCTGATAATATGGTAGCTTAATATTGTCTCCTATCACTTAGCAAAGTAGTCACAATTGCTTGCGACCTTGAAGGTCAATGGCTCTGCCTGCATCAGCAAGACTGGAGGTTTCTGGAAGTGGGAACAGATAAGAATGTCTGGTGCTTATGACAAATCACTGTAACTTCTGTTAAAACAAAAGGGAAAAAGATACAGGGTTTTAGCTGGAGCCTTGGTTCGAGCCACTCTTTCATGTCCTTTGGTCATTCTATGACCTAGCACAAACTGTAATGCCCTAAAAAAAAAAATCAGTTTATGATTTAGGAATAATCACACATACTACCTGCATTGTTTTTTTAAAGTGTATTCTACACTACAGTTTCAAAGTCATATATATATATATATATATATGAACACAATTTGTAGAACACATAGTATTACAAAACATTTACTGTCTATTGTGAGAAATCCCAACAGCCATATAACTTAAACTAGTCAGCATTATATCAGGAAGGAAACTGAGTCTCAGATTTCACTGACTTGCCTGGAGTCACAGGGCTGAAAGAAGAGCCAATATTCACACATATCACTCCAACATAAAAATCGTTACTCCTTTCATTGTGGACAAATAAGCAAAAATTTTAAAGTCTTGTCACCTCCACTGTTTTTCCCTGAATTGCATCAGTTTCTGTTCTTGGTGGCTGATGCTTAAAATTGAGAAAGAATGTTAGCTGATCAAGTATAAGGGCAGAGAAGGTGATCCAGGAGTGGAGAAACCTGAGAACCAACAGCAACCTGCATTCATTTAAATTACCTTTTAACCCAAGACACAGACAAAGAAAGAGATGATTATCAGCTAAAATGGGGATAAAGTCTAGGAAGAGCACAAGCACATCTCTTTATGTTGGGGATAAGGGCATGGTATGAAGTTCACTTATGCCTATCAGTAGGAGTAAGGAGGAGTCAGACAGTGAAGAATTAAAATATGTAAATCATTATGTATTTGAATCTGGGCCTTTGACCAGGTTCGCTTACAAACAGCCTTTTTATCATCATTGGCATGCTAATAGAAGAGTCCATAATATAACTATGAAACCCTGAGACTTTCTGAAGAATCAGATTCATTCTGCATTCAGAAATTTCTAGGTAGGTTCACTATGGGCCTAGAGACCCAGCTTCTTGGAATCTACCCCATCTGTACTAAGACTTTGACCTTATTCCACTATGGCCAAGAATAACAAACGCCTTCACCCTATTCCAGTCACTGTACTCTCACATTGTGTACTCATAGTCATCTCACAAACTGACCTTAGTGTTGTACATCCTGGAGCATAAAGCCTGGGACATTTAATATGTTCCACAGGTATCTTCCAGTTGGGAATGTATGGTGAACACGTGCAGCCTAACATCTCTTGTAACAGCCTTGTACCCAAAGTAGTATGGTCTGTGCCAATTACTTCCAAGTCATCTGTTGCCCAAGCAAGTTGTGCTTTGTATCAATTTATATATGTTGTGAGCAAATACTTCTGTAAAATGTACTGGGAGTCAGTTACTAGAAAATTAAAATTAATAAAATATCCAATATACAACTCCAATCCTTAATTTCTTAGGTTCAACATACAGAAGGTTGATGGTAAATTATCACGAAGTTTCTAATTGCATTATCTTACTTCCTCTGTATATGGTCCTTGGTGACCTCCAAAGCCACATTTTGGGTTACACTGTTCTAGGTATGTACCTATTAACTAGTTTACCCTGAGCTCTGTCAAAAGTTTCACTCCGGTGCCATGACCTGAAGAGCTGAGTCGTTTGACCAACAGATGTAATGCCCTGATTGGGATATTTAACAGATAGAGGGAGCTTAGACAGTTTAATCTGGTTTCATCCTGTGCTATGCTGTGAGGAACAGAAGGTACACTAATTCATAAAACTGATTTTACTTTGTACAAGGAGATAAAAATAGATTGATTTACATTCTTCTACATGCTGACCACCAGTTGAACCAGCATTATTTGTTGAAAATGTTGTCTTTTTTTTTTTTCTCCAAATGGATGGTTTTAGCTCCTCTGTCAAAGATCAAGTGACCATAGATGTGTGGGTTCATTTCTGGGTCTTCAGTTCTATTCCACTGATCTACCTGCCTGTCACTATACCAATACCATGCAGTTTTTATCACAACTGCTCTGTAGTACAGCTTGAGGTCAGGGATGGTGATTCCACCAGAAGTTCTTTTATTGTTGAGAATAGTTTTTGCTATCCTGAGTTTTTTGTTGTTCCAAATGAATTTGCAAATTGCTCTTTCTAACTCTATGAAGAATTGAGTTGGAATTTTGATGGGGACTGTATTGAATCTGTAGATTGCTTTTAGCAAAATGGTCATGTTTACTATATTAATCCTGCCAATCCATGAGCATGGAAGATCTTTGCATCTTCTGAGATCTTCGACTTCTTTCTTCAGAGACTTAAAGTTCTCTTTGTACAGATAGATCTTTCACTTGTTTGGTTAGAGTCACACAAAGGTATTTTATATTATTTGTGACTATTATGAAGGGTGTCATTTCCCTAATTTCTTTCTCTGCCTGTTTATTCTTAACTAGAGGAAGGCTACTGACTTCTTTGAGTTTGGATATCAGTGGGAGAAGAGGTCTTTATTCTTGTGAAGGCTCTATGCACCAGTGTAGGGGAATTCCAAAACAGAGGGGCAGGAGTGGGTGGGTGGGTAGAGGAGCACCCTCATAGAGTCAGGGAAGTGGAGATGAGATAGGAGACTTCTGAAAGGGAAACCAGGAAAGTGAATAATATTTGAAATGTAAATGAATAAAAATATCCAATCAAAGAGTGAAAAAAATAAAACTGATTTTGCTAATTTTTTTTCCTAAGAATTTACAACTTTTCTTCCCCCACTGGTCTTCCTTATTTTTTTCATCTCTAATTACTAGTTATTAATATGCATGCAAACCCAATTGATATTTTATCTTTTCCTCTTCTTTTTCTCATGACCCAAAGACTTTGACACATTTCCTGAAACAAACAAACAAGCAAAGGCACAAATCTAGTTAACATAATATATGCTTATGATTGACTATATACATCTATCATAACAAATGCTCCCTGTTTTAAATCTTCAGTGATGAACAACCTCAAATAGAGAGTCCATGTGTCTGAAACAATTGATACCTATCAGGAGGTTAGGAGTCAAGAAAAAAAAATGTTACAGACAAAGTAGTTAAAAATACACCACTCAGGCATATTGATTAAGTTAAAAGCACTTTAAGAAAATAACATGTGCAAAAAGATACATCTGCCCTTCATGCTGCTTCCTAAAAGCAGAAGATAAAATTCCCTTGTGAGGGGTGCAACATTGTTCCTGTCAAGGACAGAAAGCTGAGACAGGGATTTTGCACCAGCCTTAATCAGCTAGCTCTTGTCCTGGAGGCCACTCTGTCAGTTAACTGCCTGATCCAGGCCCCTTTACCTTTTACAGATTTATGGTCTTGTACAATTTGTTCAACATAGCATATAAGTAGTCGACTCTTTAGCTTTACATGTCCTTATCTAAAACCTTTTGCCATGTAAAGCTTGTATTGAATACAATTTTATATTTCATCTTTTAATCGATGCTTTATCAATTTAATGCTCAGATCCGGCGGAACCCTAAGAGAACACAGGCAGTATTTTATCATGCCTATATAATCTTTATAAAGTGATAGTTTATTTAGGTAGATTAGAGATGAGAGAAGGAAAAGACTTGAATTCAAACGTGCATGCTATTTTACCTTATTAAAAAAGATTCAACTATTTTAATATCCTTGCTGTAAACTTAATGTTCTTGCTATTGTGACTTGGGGGCTTGCAGCAGTGCACAGCAGCTCACATAGTAAAGCTGTGTAATAAAATTCTGCAGAAATATCTTTAAATCAAGAGTAGCCACTTTCATATTATTTTTAAAGAATACAATTTGTCATTATTTTCCTAACAATTCACAAATATGAGTTGTGCATAGCAAGACAGTGCCATTTGTCACATGTAGAGCTCAGGAAATTCATCCAGGGCTTTTTAAATGCTGAGGAATGTGCTTGGTACAACTGAAGAGGAATGGGAAATATTAGAAATGGGTGTATAGTTGAGTTGTACACAGTAGCATATAGTTTATCTGGAAACACATGAGACGATGAGCTAAGTGTGTACCTTCACTTCGTATACCTGGGTCCTGCTCTCGGCTCTGTCCCAGGCTGTTCCATAAGCCTTAAGAAAGCTGACCAGTGAGGAGTGATGCCTCAGCTTTCAATAAAGTTGCACTAGATGGCTCACAGCTAATGTTAGCATCATTCCTAACTCTTGTCTTCAAAGTTTTAGCCTTTCTAGGAACTTCAGAAATTCTATTTTTAATCTAATTTTCTTTCTGGAAAAAATAAAATTTCTAAATTGACTCTAGAGGTCCCAACATGTCCTGAGTGTGTTTGTTGTTGTTTGTTTTGGTTTTTTATTAGATATTTTCTTTTTTGTACATTTCAAATGTTATCCTATTCCCTTGTTTCCCCTCTGAAAAACCCCTATTTTCTCCCCATTCCCTATTTACAAACCCACCCACTCCTGTTTCCTGGCCCTGGAATTCCCCTACACTGTAGCATAGAGCCTTCATGGGACCAAGGGCCTCTCCTCACATTGATGACCGACAAGGCCTTCCTCTGCTACATGTGCAGCTAGAGCCATGAGTCCCACCATGTGTACTCTGTGGTTGGTGGTTTAGTCCCTAGGAACTCTGAGGGTACTTGTTAGATCACATTGCTGTTCCTCCTATGGGGCTGCAAACCCCTTCAGCTCCTTGGGTCCTTTCTCTAGCTCCTCCATTGGGGACTCTATGCTCAGTCCATCAGTTGGCTGTGATCCTCCACCTCTGTATTTGTCAGGCACTAGTAGGGCTGTTTTTTGTTTTTGCTTTTGTTTTTGTTTTTAATTTCCTTGGAAAATTCAAGACTATGTTAGGGCTGAGAATAAATATGAATCCATGAAACTGCAATACTACTACTACTACTACTACTACTACTAATAATAATAATAATAATAAAACAACTAGATAGTCTTTCTTTTTCCAAACAGTCCTACCTTTATCAGCACCAGGCTTAAACCTAGTCTATGATCTCTAGTTATAGCAATCTCAGCATGTTTTCCCTTACAATTAAAATAGTGACAAAGATTTACAATCTCTTGGAACAATGGGCAAGGTTCAGAAGCCCACTTTGATGCAATGAGAGCAAGCATTTTTCCCTTCTCTCTGCTCCCCCATCCACAGGCATTTGCCTGGTATATTTGACATACCATTCTCCCCCTGGAACTGATTTCTTCTTATTGTCTGTGTAGATATTTCCTTCTTCAATCCAGACAGAGAAATATTATCTGCCTCTAGGAAGATTCTGAAAAGGATCAAAGACTGAGAAAGCATGTTTTACTGTGACAACAAAGAATAAGACAGGTAGCATTTCATTTTACAGCATTTGGATTTTCTGGTGGTTAAAGAATAGAGAGAGGTTCTTCCTGGAAGAGCTGGTGGGACTAACTAGGATAGCCCAAATAAGTTAAATGCAGAAATAAATAAACTCATAGATTGTACAGAACATAGGAGAATAGAGCATCTCTCTTCCAGAAAGTCAATTGAGAAACTCTAAGCCATATGATAACATGAACATCCAGATCTTTTATATCTTTTGGGACTAATGTTTCCTAAGGCTGATCTTCTAGGACTTCAGAGAAAACAAAGCACTTATGAGATTAAAAGGAATCTGTTTATTTCTTATGTATCTAGAGCATGACTACTTGCTATTAATAAACTGTTCCTGGAAGATCTGAAGAGATGGCCACACAGGTCAATTTCTTTGCATTTCATCTTGATCATGAAATCTCACCTATAAAGACTCTTTGGGGTCTTGAAATTCTTTAGGGGTATCCTTAACACTTCCCAACAAGCACTTTGTATATTTCCATCCATACCAGAAATGGAGTGAAATACTTCACTCAGGGTCCATTGCATAGAAGCCCTGCCTACTTGCACGAAGTCCATCAAAGATAAACTCCCTACGTATCCAGGCAAGAAGAATTGTTTTTTTTTTTTTTTCAGCATGTATCCAATTTCTCACATAGAAGTTATAGATGAGATTCTAAAGACTTTATCAAATATACCATTTCTTTCTGCCTGATTATCTAATAGAATTTATGTAGTGTTTGGACAACATGAGTGGAATATTTATTTTCTATTTTTCATTATTGTTTCATTATGAATATTAGCAGTATCATGCTTTGTATTATAACAATTATTTATCTTGAATAACACACTTAGAAAGCTTATTCAGGATGCTCTGTTCCTTAAGGAATAAAGTATTACTATGAAAATCATGAAGGTAGTTTCAATTAATCTATTGTTTGAAATAGTTCATCAACTCATCTTATCCCCAAGCAAGATCACAGAAAAAATCCATTTCAAGATGAAGAGTAACATCTCACTGGGAAAGATGCTGTGACAATATGCATACTGTTCCTTGAGTATTCCAGAGGTTGTTGCCAATAGCTAGGGATTCAGACAGAGAAAGAAAAAAACCCAGTCCACTTCTGGGTATAGGTCTTCAAGGTAGATTCTTGAAGACTAGCACAAGAGAAAAACAATCTATCCCATAAGTAAACTAGATTGAGCAGTGCATTAATTATAGAATAATTTTCCTGCATCTTCTCTTTAGGCTCTCTAACACCTTTGTTAAAGTTTTGTTTAGCCCTCTCAACCAATGAAATTTCATTGTCTCACTAAAATGACTAATTCACCAAGGGAACCTTTTTGGTAAGCTTTAATGCACACTGGTTAACTCCCAAACTCTCAATCTCAAGTGTCAGACATGTGCTTCTAAGTACTGAGCAGGGAGTTCCCAGAGCAACACAGAATATGCTTTTATGGTTTATTGCTCTCAACAATCCTTACCCAGTCACTGAGAAGCAGACCAAACTCTACTATGACTGACACCTTTACGTCTCAAACACTGGGGAGGCTAGAAGAAGTAATCACAAGGAAAGAAAGATCATTATAGAAGTGGCTCTGTGTGTGTGTGTGTGTGTGTGTGTGTGTGTGTGTATGTGTGCGTGCCCCTTTCTCCTGTCATAAGGTTTTGCTAATATGTAAAGGTCATGTACTTGATAGAAGGAGGAAATGACTAAGAAGAGGTGGTTAATAAAAATAAATGGATTTGGGAGAGCAGCCATCCTTCTGTGCAACTGGGATATGCTTCTGGAAGACAACTCTGATGTCCCAATTTCTATTACATATGCAATTTCTTCCATGAATTCTTCTTTCCCGTGTTCTCTAAAATTTTAACTCTGCCTCTGGTACCAGGAAAAAAGTTTCCTACAACCTCATCTTTCAGGCCTCCTGCAAATTTCATGGCACCTCCTACCTTAATACATTTCAACGCCACAGTAGCATTAGGGAAGTCTAGAAAGCAAAATCTGTGGTCAGTTCACTCATTCATCTTCTTTGAGAAAATTAAAAGCTTAGTGAATATTTTCAGATGACTGAGTATTCTCACCTGAAAAAAACGATTGCCTAAAAAAACAAAAAGACTGAGCAATGTGGTCCAAACATCAATGTATTATACAGGTAGATGTGAACTCAGCGCAGAGGTCTAGGATTCACAGGAAATTCAACAAAATTACATAGTGTTGTAATGCACTGTGCTAGTGCATTACCTCTCAAAGAGCAAAGGTACACATTATTACACTAAAATAGTTACTTCAGTCTCACAGTATGGGCAGGGTTGCTTTTCCTTGTCTCCCTGTGCATAGTTTACTCAAGGATTCTTAGTCATCCTTTTATATTATTAGTATAGCTGGAAGTCTTCACTATACCAAACATTCATAGATACATTTGCACATAAATTGAAATATACCGGAAATTCCAGGTCTAGATCAAACCCAAACATTTTATTCCACTCTCACAAACTTCACAATGTTTCACTTCTTTCTGACTGGAGAAGGTACATGTGGCAAGTACTTCAGGAGAAGCAGTAACAAGTAAGTCCAATCTGAAACAAACTCCTATTCAACTTCAGAGGACGACAAATCCTGATACACTGAGTAAGTGGTCTGGTCAGGTGGCTTTCACAGGAACCATTTAAACACAGTGTGAAAGGATTTAGGGAACTTACATCTGTGTGGCCAAATTAGAGAAAAAAAAGATACTACAGGCACATGGAAAGGACCTTTGAGATTAAAAAGTCTACAAAGTGGTGGGGAATGATACAAAGTTAGAAAATGCACAAATATGTCAGACAGATGGGCTAAGGATGTTCTGCATCCCAGAGAGGGTTTGTTTTGTTGATTTGTTAGTTTTGATCACTGGAACTAGGAACTTGTGTATGCTAGAAAACACTCTACTTTTCCTGAATATACAAGGCTCCTGCCTCAGTCACCCCTGAGTAAATGAGATTACAAGCTTATTCCATGAGTCCATCATCATTTAAAATGGTTTTGATAAAAACAATTAAAAAGTACTCACATCATGCTGGGAGTCTATATTGATTCACATACTTATTTTGTGTCAATCTATGTCACATCGGTACAGTTATTGTGTGTGAATTCATTCATTTCTGTGCACCTGTTCATGTGTGTACATATGTCTGTGTACCTGTGTGTGTGTGTGTGTGTGTGTGTGTGTGTGTGTGTGCACTTGCAGGTATGCATGTGTGTATGTTTGTATGTGATCAGACACTTAAGCTTTGTTCTAAAACCAAAGTTCTAATATCTTTGACTCACTGGCCCATTTTCACCATTTCTGTCTTGATATTTTCCATTGCTCCATTGCTATTATTTCTGTTTTTTAATTAGTCACATCTTTAGGAATTAACACTCACGAGGCATGTTTTTACTTTTAAAATTTAAAATTTTACTTTTAGCATACCTTTTGGATTTTGGTTTTCTACTATCTGTAATACGATGACCACATGATTATGCTTTAAATATAAATAAATACAAGAAAAGTTAGCATTGTGGTGTGTAGATTGAGGACACCAATTGTTTTCTTGGTCCAAATGCATAAAGATTTTTATATGCATGGATGTGATTTCCACACCTGCCCAAGTTTTCCTATGCTGAATCTCCTCGATTAAAGATCTGGAATGACAATGAACAACAGTAATAACCAAAAAGAAATTCACTTGGCATTTTAAGAACAAAGAGAACTATACTTCATAATCGCTTCCCAGTTTATTCCCAGTACCACAATGTCTGCCAGTATAAATATGGATGCCTCTTGAATCCTTTCCTAATAAATTATGATAAGGATTGAAATCTATGCCAAACTTGCCCTCTATCACAGATGTGTTTTGTAGTATATCCAAAGGAAAGGAAATCAATGTCTGATTCATCCCTATGTGGTCTCCTTCACCACTTGAATTTAAATATTAATTAATCATGGTGATGAAGGTACTTTATGATTATTGCAAAATCTAGAAACATAGCAACAACTTGAAGACATTCCTTTTCTCCCACAAGTGCCCCTTCCCTCCAGCTCTATAGCAACCACCACACCATCTGTTATCATCGCTTTCTTTCTGTTGCCTCATCTCTTTGTCCCTTTTCCAGGTTTCTGTGCCTTAATTCTTTGCCAGACTTGTAACGTGAGGATCTCACAAAGAAAACAAGTTGAGAGAAGAAGAAAATAAATCCTGTCATTTCATAAAGGTACTTGTTTTCTACACTTAGCTAAAAAAAATTAATTTTCTCTCTGCACCCATGACAATGCATCTGTGCTAGCAGATAAGCTCCTTGGGAACAGGGACTATGTTTTTCTTAATTAGGTACAGGCTTTTTCAAATTGTTTCATGCTGGACCAAAGTCTCAAGGGCCCTATAGGGACTCAATAAATATTAATCACAGGCGATCATAGTCTAATGGCCTTTATTAAGCATCTCCTTGTACCTACTGCTATTCAAAGAGAAGTTCAACAGTCAATGACTTGCTTGCTAGAAGTGGACATGAAAGAACACAGCTGCAGCATAGATAAAAAGCAACAAAACTGATGAACCACTTTGTACTGTGTTCAGAGATTTTTACACAGTGCCATGATTATTTTTCATGCTATTTATTGGCTCTCCGCCATGTCAGGTATCATTGCTCAATCTATCTTCAGCCCTAAGATGAGTTTGAGGAATAGAGAGAATGCCCTTTACATAAGAGACTTCTCAAACTATGTGTGAACAATTGAGTTCCTAATTTTACAAATAAGTTAATTCTTACAGTGATAAACCATGAGGGCATGAATTAAATGGAGTTGGGTTTTGAAAAGTCTCAAGGAAATGATGAACCAAACTACAACTTTCTGTGCATAGGTTTTAAAAACTAATTTTGATTTTCTGTAGCTGAGGATGTTAATAAAAACCCTGTCACCTTGGTCTGTCTCATTGTAAGTACCACCATCTTAAGCTACAATTGTTAAACAAAGTAACTTATCATTTCTTTCAAAACAGAAAACATCATGCTATTGGATATGTAGTTTTTTGTGACATTTGTTGCATGTAAAACTATTTTTATAGAACTTTAATCATAAGATATTAATCACAAAACAGCCAGATATATATCCCAGAATAGGTATTCCGTTTTATAATATGATGATGATAATATATGCATATGCTTATGTGTCTACAGATAAGGTAAATGAGGGCCTTTCATGTATTTCTGAAAGATGTTAATATGCCGGTATATTCCTAGAAATTGGCAAAAAGAATTCATTCACTCATTCAATCATTACAATTTTTCATTGAACCAGTATAAGAGCCAAGTCATTTCGAGAACAAGTGTAAGTGCCATGCAATGTCACCTGTACTGATTATCAGAGATCAGAGATGCAATCATTAAAAAAGTCAATCACATAGATAGTCAAGAATATCTTAGGGTTAGACAGTTGTCTGTGAGACAGCAGCCTACATGGATCACTTAAAGAATTCACTGAAAGGAAGCAATGAGATACAAGCAAAGCATGCAAAACTAAGAGCAAGAGGAGTTTCAAAGGCATCAGTGAAAATAGTGGGGCTGGGTTGTGAGAGGAAAGCTCCAAAAGGAAAGGACAGGTATGAGTGCCAAAGCCTATATAGGCCCTTTCTTGGGTACAAGCCTGGACAGCTTCGTTAAAGGGTAGATACAAGCTGAGTTTAAAATAATTGCTCAGGCTCCTGCATGATAATGACTTAGGAAAGACAAAATAAGATGTGGGAGATCTTAGAGGTTGCTAGAAGTTTTCTAATTCTACATGCATAGGTGAGAGATGATGTTGACATGGACAAAATAAAGGTCAGAGCAGAAAAGGTGTAAGAACTTGTAAATTTATGTATCATTTTGTATGCATTATGATGTAGCATTTTGAAAGTGAAGGTAACAGTATTAGAAAAAGAAAGAAGGAGGGAGGGATGGAGAGAGAGAGAGAGAGAGAGAGAGAGAGAGAGAGAGAGAGAGAGAG
>JADRCC010577697.1:0-11033 GCA_019843855.1 Hylomyscus alleni
GGAGGGAGTTCCAGGACAGCCAGGGCTACACAAACAAACAAACAAAAATTACTTTTTTATTTAAGTGAAATTTTTATTTATGATATATGATTTCTCTTGTTGTTCGGGTTATCTCAGTGTTGGGGAAGTAATAGGTCCTTGATCAATATTTATTGAATCCATTTAAAAATACATTTTAGCCAGGCAGTGGTGGCGCACGCCTTTAATCCCAGCACTTGGGAGGCAGAGGCAGGTAGATTTCTGAGTTCGAGGCCAGCCTGGTCTACAGAGTGAGTTCCAGGACAGCCAGAGCTACACAGAGAAACCCTGTCTCAAAAAACCAAAAGATAAAATAAAATAAAAAATAAATAAAAATACATTTTAAGGATGGCTGAGATGGCCCAGCAGGTAAAAGGTGTTGGCTACTAAGCCTGATGACCCAAGTTTGATCTCTGGGACCCACGTGGTGGAAGAGGACGATCAAATAGGAACCAGTATGATGGAAGGAGAAAACTGATTTCGTCAAGACGTCCTCTGGCTCTGCCACTACGGCCTGACCTGCGCGTGCGCTCGAGCGCACACTCGCGCGCGCGCGCACACACAGAAATCAAGATGTAACACAATTATTTTCGTTTTACTGGACATACAGTTTTTGTGCATATTTATGAAGCCCACTGTGACGCTTCCACGCATGTATATAATTGGTAGCCATTCAAGTATCAGGCCCATCTAGCACTCTCACATGCATTTTTATGTTAGGGAACATAACAAACATTCAAAATCATTATCAAAATGTTACTTAATTTTTCAGAGCCCCTGTTTCCTCTGTAGAGAAACACAGGCAACACTATTAAAAAAAAAAAAAAAAAGATGACTGTAAGAGTTACATAAATTATGCATGCCGGTTGTAAGAAGCATTGTACGTGGTTTAGGATTGGCTTTCAGTGAATGTGGAATGCTGTGTTGTTTAGGAAATCAACCTGGCTGACTTGAAAAGATGTGCTTGTCAGTACAACCTGGATCACTCCCCCAGGGGCCAGTCCTTGTTTGTCTGCAGTGTTGTGGGAGGTTGTTTATGAGCCCTCCTTTTCATTCTGAGTGTTCCCCAATATGGTGGCAAGCTATATGGTCATCCTACCTAGAGATGGGTGTCTGGCAGGTCCCAAGAGTTGTGACTTCAAAGGGACAGCACGGTTCTGAGGACAGCTCTCTTAATCACAGGACAATCTAGCCTTTGTCAAGAGTATCATCGGTGAGCCGAGAGCTACTGTTCGGATGTTTCCAGAAGCAATGCCTAGGTTCCTGTTGAGAGTCTGAAGCCAGGACAGAGCTTGCCAGGGTCTAGGGAGCCCAGCCAAAGGAACCAGCAGTCACACATTTTCTGGTCAGGCAGAAGCCTTGTCAAGGGGCCAGGCCACAAGGGCAGGGTGGGGGCTGGAGAGGGGGCCAAGACAGCAAGCCAAACAGGAGGTGAAGGAAAGCCAGGAGACAAGGTGTCAGGGACACTAGTAAGGGGGACTAGCAAGATGCCGGAAGGGCAATGGGTTTCGCTAGCCTGGGGCATCCGTCACTCTGGGGCCTGGCTCCATCCTTCCTCGTGTTTAAAAGGACTGAGGCATTGTCTAGCACTTATCCGGGTACACCCTCTCTGCTGCTGTGCCCATGTGCCAGGGTTGAGCAGTGACTCTGTCAGGGCTAACAGGGAGCAAGCACCAGGCGGTCGTTTAAACCACCTCCAACATGGCTTTCTTCCATCTAAGCCAGCACTGCATTCCATCGACAGCATGTTTGACCCAAGTATCAAAATTCTCACTAAATAGTGAATCACGTCTCACAAGTGAAGCTCATTGGTCAAAGCCCCACTAAAGAGGCGTGGTGTGGGAGGGCAAGGAACAGGGGCCGGCAGGCAGAGCAAGGGTCCCATCAGCTTGTACATTTGACTGAATCCTTAGTCAACCCATGTCACCCTTATGGTCATCTCCTCATCTGCGAAGCCAGATGCCCACTGTCCTGAACAGAGGGAGAGAGCTCAGGAAAAAGATGCAAGCATCTCAAAGACTGGGGCTGCCACCCAGTGCCCCCACAGGCAACGAACAAAAAGATCGGTCCTTTCTAAACTAAAGTTATCACTCATTGTTACGACAAAAGCCCAGGAAAAGTGATGATATGTTTCTAAAAAGGGACGTAGTCCAGCTAAATACAACACACAGATTCTACTATTTCTGAATGAGGGTGACTCAAAATACCATGAAATTATCTCTTTAAATCGTGGGTAGCATGTTCATGGGAGTCGCTAACTCTGTCTTTTTCTGGAAATACAAAACAGAAGAGATAAATCCCAAAGGGTGGGATAAACATGTGGAGCTATTGCTCCAGAGTATAATACTCATAATTTTGTGTGGGGTGTGTAGTTGTATGTCGTTTGTACACACATGTGTAGGGGCATCGACTATGCATAAGAGTGTAGAGGTCAGAGGTCAACATTGGATGTCTTCCTCAATTGCTCTGCCCTTTAAAAGGATTTTTTATTTTTATTTTATGTTTATGGGTGTTCTGTATTCTATCTGTATGAGTATGTGCACCACATGCACACACAGTGCCCATGAAAGCCAGAAGAGAGTATTGGATCCCCTGGAACTGGAACAGATGGTTATGGGCCATCATGTGGGTGCTGGGAATTGAACCTGGCCCTCTGCAAGAGTAACAAGTGCTCTTAACTGCTGAAACATCTCTCCGGCCCCTCCGCCTTATTTGTTGAGACGGAGTTTCTCACTAAACCGGAGCTAGGTGATTTGGATAGACTGGCTGTCCATAAAGACCACAGGGGCGCTATCTTCTCTATTTCCCCAGAACCGCATTACAGATTCAAGCCACCGTATCCAGCTTGTATGTATGTGGGCTGCTGACCTCAGGGCCTCAAGCTTGCACAGTCAGCACTTTACCCAATGCACCCTCTCCCCAGTCAAGAGGACATTAGTATTAGTGGAAATTCAGAACCTCCTTTTGAGAAGAAAGGGAAATCTCATTTGAACCAAAACACCAGGGTATGTTGTTTTGGGTTATGGATTTCCAATATGTTGATCAAACAGTGCCTTTGATCAGGGGTGTTGTCGTCTTACACAGAAATCACCCTGAGCCCTGCAGTCTGCTGAGCCTGGCTCTTACCCAAGCTAGCCCTGGCTGATTCTGTAAAGCCTTAGGCAAGTGCCACTCACCCCCTGTGTCCTCATGTGGAGAATGGAGACATCTGTGCCCATCTATTAGGTTAAAGGAAGCAACATCTGCCTGTTTTCTATGATACAGAAGGGACAGAAGTAAATGGAGGTTCTCATCAACCTAATGGAAGGGACTTGATCTCTTCTCTAGCATTCCTAGGAACTCAGAGACCAAGATCTGGACCATGAACTGCTACTCAGTGTGAGCAGCTGGGCTGAAGCAGCTAAAACAGTAAACACAGTCAATCCACACTAGTAGAAACACAGGGTCTGAAACATGCATGCGTGTGTGTGTGTGTGTGTGTGTGTGTGTGTGTGTGTGTGTGTGTATGTGCGCGCATGTGTGTGTGTAATGCCTGCACAATCCCTTCCACTGCTTTAAGAAGCTTTTATACTAATGGAGAATCAATAAGAGGCCAGATTGTTTCAATCTGTGTTTTTCAACCTTCCTAACGCTGTGACCCTTTAATACAGTACCTTATGTTGTGGTGACCCCCCAACCATAAAATTATTTTCATTCCTATTCATAACTGTAATTTCACTATTGTTATGAATTATAAATATCTGATATGCAGGACATCTGATACGTGACCCCTGTGAAAGGGCCGTACAACCCCAAAAGAGGTCACAATCCACAAGTTGAGAACCACCAATGGAGAGACTGTCTTGTGTAGAGAAGGGTTAAGGACACTGGGAAATTTAGCCTGGAAAAGAGAATTCTGAATTCAAGGTGTTGTTTTCAAATATTTGAGGGTTTCAAGTAGAACTAGGTGAATTTATAGACTCTGTGACTCCATAGATCAAAAGAGAACTTAAAGGCAGAGAGCTAGGGAAGCCGTTGTATGGCTCCATCAAGTGGCACTCCTACGAGGGCACAGGCTACACTGAGGTGGTCAGCATCCTGTCTCTACATGTGACTGAGTGAAGCTGTTGGCCCCCTGACTCCAGAAATTTTCCCAGAGTTAGCTACTCTATGTCTTCAGAGTCAATTAACCCTTACTAGGACTCTACAATCCTGTGAAAATTGGCCCCTGGTATATCCTATTCTATAAATATCAAGTTTTTCAAAATGGTTCTTCGAGGTGAATACCCCTGAACACTGTTGGTAGATTCAGGAACCTCGGATAATTGTCATTAGTATAGAATTAATATTTATGAATTCCTGGGAGTTGCCCACTCTCCCAAACTTCTACCTCAGCCCAGCATGGAGTCAGAATCCTGCTCATTTACTGAAGTTCAGAGCACACCTGGGCAGATGTGCACACCATTCATGCACATGGGGATCGACCATAGAAGGAAATAGCAAAGGGCTCATTTTGACTGCCCTTTTCCCACAAACACACACAACAGTGAATGTCCCATCGGCTATCCCAGGTCAAGCATGGAGTGCTGCAGAAATGTGACCGAGGGCAGACACAGTGTCCCATTATTCAGCACAGGGACCCTGGGGTGGCTCCAGGACCCCGTGGTCTAGCTTGTTTGGTTAGGAGCAGACTATTAGAAGTGGCCATTTGAAACATGTCAGCAGTTTCAGAGTCGCACCCAATGACATTTTAATCTGAAAAATTATAAACAACTGCACTCCTCCCACCACCATGCCACCTCCCGAGGAATGCTCAGCCGAGAGGATGTGAAGGAGCCATTGATAAGGATGGCAGCTTTCAGGGCCCCAGCGGGGAGAGAGTTTGACAGCTGAGATTACTTTTTAATGCTTTCAAAGGCACACACTCCACAGACGCATCGAGACACAGGGCACAGATCTGTTACACATAACGTGCACCGAGCACACACATTTAGGGACGACTTCTTCTAAGTGTGTGAAAGATAAAAACATCCAGAAGCCAAAGCCCTTCTTACAGAGCATAGACATTTTATGTACAAGCGAGGTAATCAGAGATTGTCTCCATCTTTATCTTTTTACAGACAGGGAAGAAGCTACCGTTCCAGGAGAGGGAGGTGACTTAGTATCGTCGGACAATTATACTTTTAGGATCTTTGATTCTGACGAGAGCTTATTATGTGATCATAGAAAATAAATATCTGTACTAAACAATGATGAAACACAAAAAAACAGCCAAAGAGACTGGTGGCTAGACATACCGGTCCATCTCTCAGAAGAAGACATGGTACCCCAATGCACCCAGTTTTCCAACCACGGCAACACACACCATAGGGTGCTCATAGTGGACCAAGCAATAGCCTTGGTCATTCCTAGGAAGTCAGCAGGCTTAGTGGCCCACAAGGAGTGCAAATGGCTATACCATCTTTCACCTCTCTGAGATCTCTGGACCCTCTAAGGATGAGAAGTTGTACAAGGGGAAACAAAGGAACCCATCTCTTCATACCCCTCCCCCCGCCCCGCCCCACAGTGAACCCTTTCCCTTTGAGCATTGCTTGCTCATTTCCCTCATCACAACACTAGCTGGAGCCACGAGATCCGTTGGAATAATCGAATAATTGAAGTATCTACTGCCCCAGCTGATGATATGAAGCAACTGGTTCATTGAGACACAGACGATGGCGGAAAAGCCACCCGGGGCAAAGACACAGCCCCATTCTCTTCTCCTCTGTAACTGGTCAGTGTCTGCCTGTTTACCCAGACAGGGTCTTCATTTACCCCCTTCTTCAGCACTGGGGAGGCCCTGCACAATGACGCTTGGATGGTGCCCCAGTGAGGGCGCTGTGCATGGACGCCTTTCTGTCCATCCGTTCATGTTCAGTCCCAGAACAGTCTGTCCTTTCATGGCGCTGAGGAATGCGCGCCAGCTCTGTGCGCGGGCACGCAGGGCATCCTCTGTCTGAGAGCCAACGCCTGTTCCCAAGTTCCCCGATGGTAGCCATGGACACGGCTGCATGGGGGTGGGAGGCCTGTGAGAGGCCTTTGTCTCTGGAGACTCTGTGGAGGGAGGCCATGGACAGCTGGCTTCTGGGTCCACCGAAGAGAGGAAAGGGATGGGAAGAGGCTGGGCCAGGTGTGGATCCACGGCAGAAAGCAGCCCAAGCTTCCCGGCTCCCCTCTAATACTGTTGCTGTTGTATGGTAAATGTGTGTGCTTCTGGTCATGCAGCCATACATAGGCAACCTGTGGTGACTTGATGCAGAGGCTGGGGACAGAACGGTAAGCTTGGAAACTGTCACCATGACCTAAATGACAACAGTGCGACAGGGCTCCAATGTCTAGTTTCAGGGATTCTCTTTGGATTGTGCGCTCTAGGCTCACACTTGCTTGTGTGTAGGATACTTTAGATCCCTTCCAAAGTATATGATCATGGGTTAAGGTCCCAGCGCAAGCGATTTAATTACCCAGTAGCATGTTCTTGGATTGGTAACAATTATTATCTTCCAGGGCATCTGTTTAAACCACCCATCCATTGTATATCAGTTACTGCTTATATAGCTTCATATCTCCCTGACAGCCATCTTTAAGAGTGGGTGTTATTATTTCCTTTAATAAGTAAGAACAGCAGCATTTCTTCTTTTCTTCTTCCACTCCCGGCTGTCTGTTTCTCAAGCTTGTAATTCATTATACGTCAGCGCAAACTTGCGTTCAAGTAGAAACTGTCCTCGGGTACCTTTAATTGCCACACACCGGGCACTTGACTTTTGTCACCACCTCGTCATCTCTGAGGGTATAACCGACTCTCTGAAAGGTGACAGCAGTTAAGGAGAACACAATATGCAGAATGAGATGTGGCAGACAAGGATATTGATCCATGTCAGCTGCATTAACAGAAATACAGGGTCTAAACCGACGGAGTGGAGTACCCTGTACCCTCCCAAAACGTTCAGGCTGCTTTTCAGGCTGACTTTGACCAAAAACCAGTGCAGAATAAAAAACGAACGAACAAACAAACAAAAAACCCAAACAAAGTGGAAACCTTTCCTAGGCTGATTGGCTTCGAGAAGAGTCTGGATGCCCCGGCTCCGTGTGTGGCTAAGACGGTCTGGCAGAGAGCAAAGGGGGAGAGCTTCAGAGTTTGAAAGGCTGTCCTGAGATCGAGGTTCTCCAGTGTGTGTGAGGGGGTTGAACAGCCCCGGGCTCATCTAAGGGTACGGCTACTTGTTCAACAGAGGGAAGGCCTTGCCCATGGCACACGCCCCCTCCCTGTCCACTGTCTTTCCCCTAAGGTCTTCTTTGAATATAACCTGCTTTACTTGGTGGCCCTTACCTTTTTCTCTTCATTTGAGACGTAATTATATTTTAAATCATTTTAATACTAACCACTGATGAGGGTTATGAGCCTTTCCTGGAGTGATGTTAAGTAGCCACGCTCTTTGATTATGCACTGGGCTTCTAACCCAGAACATTTAAGAGCAAATCTCCACCCCACGAAGATGGCAATTTATTTTTAGGCACTTGCTGTTTCAAGTGTTCCTCCCTAATGACCAAATCCTGTCTTAATTTCCTCTTCTTGGATGGAACAGTTGCAAAATGGATTTTCTTCAATTCTTGTGTCCATGAATGTTGAATTTGCTTGTCCAGACACCAACTATCTATCTATCTATCTATCATCATCTATCTATTGAACACCACCAGCAAAAGTCTCCCTCGCCCATGAAGTGGAGCTGCGTTTAATGGAGGAGACGGGCATTGAGTAAGATGCTGAGGTGAACATACCCAAGATACCACACAGAGCTGATGATGACTCCTGAGGGAGGATTCCAGCAGGGAGAAGTGTGTGGAAGGAGGGGAGGAAGAGAAAGAGGATGCTGTTACTTAATTGTGGTAGGTAAGTCCCTTGAGATCCTATTTAAACAGTCAGAGCCACTCCAGGAAGTGATAGGCTTAACACTGCACCCCAGCATTCGCCAGGCAAGGGGGGGGCATCAGAAACAAAGCTCAGCCATGTTGAGAAGCCCTGCTGTGTGCTTAGCACCATGTATCACAATCAGAACTGAACCCCCCCCCCCCCCCGCACACAAGGACCTTGAGGAGGAAAAGAACACATCTGTACCCCAAACAATAGGCACTTCACTGCCAAGGCCTAAATCAGGTACACCAGATCACTTTATTTATGCCTGAGCAACCATTGTCCCATGAACTCGTCCTTGCAAGCCCCCGCCCCTCAGGATTCTGCCCACACCACCTAGTCTAGAATGTTCTTCTGCATCAGATCTCCGGCACCCTGTGAAGCCCACCCAAATTCTTCCTTCTTTGCTGACCACACAGCACCCAGTGTTTCTTTCCCCACCCTTGTCCCTGGACTTTAGGAGGTAGTAGCTCTCACTTTGTCTGCAGAATCAGAACTCAAGTTGTAACACATCCACAAGTGATCAGTCCAAGAAGCTCTGCACACAACATCAAATGTCACAGCCCCTGTAACGGCCCAGGGAAACCTCCAAAATTCCAACATCTTCTACTTTCTAAGATTCCAATTTAGTCATTCTGGGTGAATCTGGGCTAGGAGGTTTCCCCCCCCCCAAAAAAAAAAACTTTCCAGGTGATTCCAATACACAAGCGAAGTTTGAGAATGACCAAGCAGCTCCTTTTTCATTTCCCTTAAATTCCCCGCACCTATGTTTGCCTAGGCTGTCAAACAGCCTGTCTTAAAGCCAGGTCATTTATTTACTCTTCCCCTGAGTTAGAGTCTTAGGTATATGGCACCAGAAGCTGGCTTCCCCTCCACCCTTCCTCTTCTGGCTCGAGGCTCTGAGATCGGTCTCCTAGAAGCCTTCACAGAATGACGACCGACCGGCAGGAGTAGCCTGAAGAAGGAGGTGGCAGCACAGCCTGTGTTAAGGCCTCTGGCAAGTCACTTAAATATCTTCTCTGTAAGGGGGACCAGCATAGCAGTAGGGCTTTTCCAGTCCATGTCATGAACACAGGGTCTTGGGAAGAGCAGCAGCCACCGTATATGAATACGTTATTTTCTTTTCACTAGTAGAGAGTTAATAGACATGGAAGCTTGGGTGGACTCTTGGTCAATGGTCCTAAGAGAGTTGTTGCAAAGTGTAAGACCATCCTAGTTCCTACCCTGGAGGTATAAGCAAGAGTTTTAGGCAAAATATTATAGTAGCATCCAAAGAGGAAGCATTATATGTGTGGTCTCCATATTTGGCCACTTGAAAGTCACTATTTTGCCCACTCATTATTAGTTGGAAGTGGTGTGTGACTTGAGAGTGATCTGAATTAGCACTAGACACAAGGAGAGTGTTCGGTAATATTAACCAACGAGGTCCAATTTAAAATGGCACCGTGGCAGCTCTCGCTCTGCCACTACTGAACAGGAGCCATCCTGACTGCTTACCCACATCACCTGGATTTTCCTTTTAAGGAAAAGCACAGTATTCACAGGTGACCATTCTGTGATCTGCTGACTGAAAGGCCGAAAGACCCTGGCTTACTCAAAGAACGATTTCAATTTTATTAAAAGCGGTAGTCCAAAGCTGAGGTTATAATTTAGTTGGTAGAGCCCCTTTGCTAGCAGCTTGAGGCTCTGGAATCAGTCCTTGGTACAGAAGAAAAAAAAAATCAGTGCTGTAAACCAGAATAGGGTAACTATAATTGAGCTACTCTATTCTGGACCAGGCCTTCCTGAGTGTTTTCTTTTTTTTTTCCTTGAGAAATTTTTACTTGACTCCACGTATAAGACAGGCATACAAACTAAGCATCAACAGCTAACTTAAATATTTATTGGGTATACAAATAATTTCACCATTTACTAAAGATGGGAGCAAACTTGCCTACTAATCAGGTGCCATGTTTGTTTTTACATGAAAATTTAAATCTAGGCTGAATATTTAATGCTGCTGGATACAGAGCCTCTCCAATGGTTTTTCAAGTTGGCCGATATTTGATTTCATAACTATCAGTGCTGAGAATGGTGCTTTGTAAATACTTAATTAAGAATAGCGGAGGTATCTCATAGGTTCATTTAAGAAGTTATCAGAAATTCTGTCCTAATCCAAGCAAAACATTCCTTCATAATTTTTGTATAAAATGTAAGTCAGTAATTTGACATTTAAAAAAAAATAAGCATTTTGACAATGTATACAAGGATATACTGATACTTCCATACTGAGGAATGATAGTAGGAAAATATTAAAAAATAGTAAAAATAAAATCTTTGTTTCTGGTACTTAAACCATTATATTTCTGTCTGAGCAGAAGATTGTGTTGTGTATGAGTGGAAACACTGCAGCTCACCACATACAGTGTTCTGGAATGTGAAGGCTGTCTTTGTTGACTCTGACTGATGTGGTAGTTCTTAGGAAAGCATTGCAGGCTGTACGTTCAGAGCCAAGGCTGTAATGACATCCCATGACGTGACACTTGTCCTACCAGAAACACCTTGGACTTGGTACACATCTGACTTTGAGTTAAGTTCTGCTTGTTGTGTGTTCGGAAACCATTCGATGTTGTCAGGGTTTCGGTAAGCCCCCTTCCGCTTCAGTTATGTGAAGCGGTTTTAAGAATCTATGATCTAGACCAAAGAATTGAGAAAGCATAGAAAATTTCCCCTGCCCACATAGGAACCAGATGGTGAATGAGGCAATTCAAACTTTTTTTTTTATTTCATAAATCAAGTTTAAAAGATTTGGGGGAATCCACATAAGACTACTAAAGGTTTTTTTTTTTTTTTTTTTTTTTTTTTTTTTTTTTGAGAAAGAAATCAACTAATAATAATGACATCAAAGACCACCATTTCCCATCAGAGTGGGCAGTTTAAGAGCTGCTCTTCATATGGAAGGGCAATCCTAACCTAACTTTGTGAGGTTACAGTCAGGTAAGCACATATTACTCTACACCGCCTATAGGTCTGCACTTGAGAGCCACTATTCAAAAGTCCAGGAAGGGCTGGATGAAGTTGAAAACGTCTGCCATTCTATAGATAGTAC
>JADRCC010577697.1:11133-23359 GCA_019843855.1 Hylomyscus alleni
GAAGGGCTGGATGAAGTTGAAAACGTCTGCCATTCTATAGATAGTACTGGGCCTGAAGCTGAAGCTGTATTCTAAAAATGGGAAACTGAAAGAGTAGAGTGTTGCACATTACAGCAGTAATTTCGCCTAGGATTACGGTCAGGTACAGACAACAGGATGCTAGGGTTTGGGCAAAAGGGGACTGTGGGATGGCACTTATTGAGCCCCACCCACTGAAACCTGAAACAGAGAAATCCCTGCAGCAGAGCCCTCCTGCTCATTTTTCTTTGGTTCGTGAGCGCATGTCTCACTTTCTTCCAGAACCCAGAAGGGAAGAGGAAGAGGAAACAGCGGACAGCCTGAACATAAACTAGAAGTGCAGTTTCCATTCAAGGAAGGGTGGAGGAGACAGAATCTGAAGTTGAATGAACACTTTCACAATGAAAAGAATCCTCGCCCCCAAGTGCCAGAAAACATTGCCTGGCACAGACATGTGGCAAGGGAGACGGACACTATCGGGGGTCCTCCCCGGGCTGTGCACCTGGTGGGCTAGCTCACTGCCTGGGCCCCAGCCTCAGCTCCCGAGGTCTTGGCAGTGGTTTCCTTTGGTTTTCCTCCTGCAGTTCACTCTATGTCTCATGAGGCAGCTAAACAATTTCCTTAAATTATGATGCATTCCTCTCTCTGTCATCAGGCAGGTTTCTCCTTTCCTTAATATGGGGTGGGGGCGGGGGTGCAAACCAGCCAACCAAGTCAAAGCCCTAGGTGTTTGAAGTATAGCCCTTGTAAGGAGGTGCGGACCATGACAGGCTGAGGGGCCACAGCCATAAGCTCTGCAGGTCGCAGGGCCTCCCCTGGCTGATGACCCCAGAAGCAGGGAAAGGGAAGCTCAGCCCAGGACCGGCCCTTCTGCCTCAGCCACTTCTCCATCAGAAACCGTTTTTTTTTTTTGTTTTGTTTTTTTTTGTTTTTTTGTTTTGTTTTCAGGTCTTTACCGTGGGCCTTTCCAAGGCCGTGGGGGATGGCTGGGTTGAGCAGTGGTGGGGACAAAGATGAAGTGCTAGGTGCCACCTGGCACAAGGAGACCTCCACAACTAACCTTTGCGTGCAACCGGGGCAGTACGGGATCCTGGGAGAGCAAAGGCATTCAAAGCGAGCTCATTACGGAAGCCTTGACTATAAAATAAGGCAAGGGCCATTTGCACCTTGTATACTCTCAGTTATCGCTAAGATAAATGCTGTGACCTCACTGCAGAGACAGGAAAAAATATGAATTCTGGTCTTTGGTCTCATCTTCTAATCCCAGACCTCTTAATTTAAGACATGGGATTATCTCTGTCAGTAACCACTACTACCCCCCATCTCCCGCTTGCCTTTTTTCATGTTAGAATTCTTTCACCCATAACCAAGAGAATTCAGACTTGTAATATAACTTTAAATCTAGTAATTTCGCTTGGGATAATCTATTCCAAAGAACTATTGTAACAAGAGAGCCACATACAAAATATTTGTTGCAGCCTTATTTATGATGTTAAAACAATTATAAGTGAAATATCTAATAGCAGGGAGAACATGAACTGTATTATATATAATGTTATATGTAATATTACAAGGCCTTAATGTTATATTAGGGCTTAATACAAAAAGACTTAGGTCATAATGGAAAAAAAATTTAGATTCAAAATAATAAGTTACATTTTGATATATACCACAGACACAATATTTAGAATGCACACATATAAAGAGGAATAGAAAGAACCATCCCACATTACACTTATAAGTGATATACATATACACTCAAAATTCTCCTTTCTGTGACATTTTTTAAAGCTTTTGACATTCAGGATAAGCATGTGTTGATTAAAACAGGAAAGCATGGTTTAAAATTTTTAAACATATATTTGAAATCATTGATGAAATTATCCCTTGATGGATGATTATTATCCCTTGGGGGGGGGGAAATGAATCTGTCCTTGAACATTTTTTTTTGTTTTTTTGTTTTTTTTGTTTTTTTGGTTTTTCGAGACAGGGTTTCTCTATATAGCCCTGGCTGTCCTGGAACTCACTCTGTAGACCAGGCTGGCCTCGAACTCAGAAATCTGCCTGCCTCTGCCTCCCAAGTGCTGGGATTAAAGGCGTGAGCCACCGCCGCCCATGAGCATTTTTATGGAGAGCATTTGAGATTTAAACACATCAACAGGTAGTAATGAGATTCCAGCAGACTCCTCATCAGCAAGGATGTGCTGACTCATGCACTGAGAAACCTGGAACAGGGACTTTTAATGACAAAGAATACATCACAAAAGTGACTTCAGGAAGGAAGAAACAGCATGCTGAGCAAGAAGAGAGTGCAGTGCAAAGACTTAGTTTAAAATAAGAATATTTCTAAGAAGTCGGCAGGGATCTATCTACCTCTGCTTCTCCAGTGTAAAGACTTAGTGCCTGGCATTTTACAGGAATGAGGGGATCTGAACCCAGGTACTTGTCTTTCCCCAGCAAGCACATTACCAACTTAAGTATCTGCCCAACCCAAGATTCAAGTATTTCTAACTCAACCTAAGGAACGGACGGTTATGCTCACTGGAGGTTGGAAAAGGCCTACCGATCAAGTGGTCGCCATATTTAGGGCCTACTCGTATTCTAAAGGGAGAGAAAGGAGAGGCCAGGAAGACTTGGACGTCTGCACACCACGGAGCAGCAAGAGCATATGCTGCTGCTTACCACATTGCCCCCTGTGTAGGAACTCTCTCAGCTCTTGTAAAGCTCTGATGGGGAATAGACAAGGGAGCACGTCCTTCAAGTGACCCAACGTTACATAGAACAATTCGGAAAATGTGTGCAACATCTACTGGCGAGTAGAAGCTGTGTTTCAGCAGAAATGAGACTAAGGCCTTGGAGTCTCTGGGCAGTACATGAAGAATTTACCAGGCCATAGACAGAGCTCTCTTTTATGTTTCAGGTACTCTCAGTGAGTTCAAGTGAGAGAAGCTGGACTTGAGCAATTTCCCCATTAATTAAACAATTCTATGTAATTTAAAAGATTACATGAAAGAGGGACATCCCATTCTTTTGTTTTTTTGGGTTTTTTGTTGTTGTTGTTGTTGTTTTTGTTTTCGAGACAGGGTTTCTCTGTATATCCCTGGCTGTTCTGGAACTCACTCTGTAGACCAGGCTGGCCTCGAACTCAGAAATCCACCTGCCTCTGCCTCCCTAGGATTAAGTGCTAGGATTAAAGGCATGCACCACCACCGCCCGGTGGGACATCCCATTCTTCCCCTCTCACAGTGATTTCATCAAGCATGGGCCGGCCTGCCCCTCTTACCCCTTTCTCTCTCCCTGCCCATGTGTGTGTGTAGGTGCATGCGTATGTGCGTGTATGTAGGGACGGAAGGAGAAACTATCCTTTATCATTTTGCCTCCTCCATCTACTAAAAACTATTGTGCTTGCAGGGATAAAGCGGAAGGGCTCAGTGGGTTGCAGTTAAACCCGGCTCTTCTCAGCTGTCTGCCCGGTTCTCCCCACGCTGATGCATGCGGCATGCTGTTTTACAATCACGGGAAGACATGTCAAGGAGTAGCAGGAGCCACCCGCAGTTTTTATACCTCTGAAAGGAAAGGGTACAGATAGATACAGGAGCCAGGAGGCAGCCCTACTAGAAAAATTCCACACTTTATACTAATACTTGTCTTGTGTTGGATATGACTCTGCATCGGTGCCGAGATGTAAGATGGAGACTGTCTTGTCTACTATCCTGTCACTCATGGAATTCAGAGAAATGCTCCTTCCTTAAGACACCTTTAGATGCTGCAGTGCACCTGTGAGTTCTTAACAATTGCCAGGAAACCACGTGGAAGGGTGGGTGGTACAGGAGTCATTACAACAATCAGTTTTTGCTTAACATCTAAATACCAACTTGATCATTTGCATGGCACTCGGACCCAACAAAACTAAAGAACTTTCTGAATAGGTCCTAAAACAAACAAATCTACAACCAATTCTCTAAAGATCACCGTTTGAAAATATGGGATGAAGTGGAGGCGGCAGGGGCAGGAGTGGGGTGGGGAGGAGGGTTCGAGGGTGTGGGGATGTGGGGATGTGAGGAGGGGTGCTTTTATCTTATGATACTATAGCAGAAGAACAATCTCTGTGGTTGGTGTCTTTTTCTGTTTGGGAATATGTTTGAGTTCAGCTGTGGAATTCTCTCTAGTCAAACATCTGCTCCCCAGTTGTTAAAGTTTGTTTGATATTGGCCCAAAGGCGGCAGCGCAAGGGAAGAATTTTTAACAATGAGTCCCAAGATAGATTAGACCAGGGCGTATTGCTTATTTTGAAAAGGCATTTTTTGGGGGGTGGAGGAAGGGTGCCATCTGACCTGAATGTGGGAAAAAAAAAAGACTAAGTCACTGGAGCAAGGGATGGGTGTCCATCTGTCACTGGAGCAAGGGATGGGTGTCCATCTGTCACTGGAGCAAGGGATGGGTGTCCGCCTGTCACTGGAGCATGGGATGGGTGTCCGTCTGTCACTGGAGCAAAGGATAGGTGTCTGTCTGTCACTGGAATGTAGTCTAGTTTGTTTGTATCTTTTCTCACATTTTTCCTCCAGAAATTCCTTATTGAGATCTTGCTCTTATGATATACTAGTGGACTCACTTTTTGAACGTTTGGACAATCAAATTTTTAACTCAGAATTTTGAGATTTGTTTTTAAATATCTCTTCAGTAGTGTACAAGAATTAAAAGCTTCTAGAAACAACTCCTTTCCCATCCTGGAAAAAAAAAATCAATCTCACAATTTTGGGTTTAACACTGAAATCTCTAAAAATTTCTCTTACCCAAGAAAGAGAAAGCTATCATCTATTCAGCTCCAAGAAGCTGAGCAGAATTGTTTGGTAAGAAAACAATCCCCTTAGATACCTACGATAATGTTTAAGGCAAGCCAAGCTAATCTTTGATTTTAGGGTACAGTTTCGCTTACCTAAAAATTCAAAATATTGAATGACATTTTCAAAAAAGAGTAGAGCTCAACCCTTTGCTCAATAATGCTATCTTTAAAGATACTTATATGCCCAAGACTTCTAATGGAGATGATGTGCTATGATCTTGAATTTTTAATCCATTGAAAAATCATTGAGACCTAGCATTTAAAACTGTAGAAATGGCTTGGCTGGGATTAGAGCAGAGCAGAACAGAGTGCACAAGCAAGGAAGGAAGGAAGGAAGGAAGGAAGGAAGGAAGGAAGGAAGGAAGGAAGGAAGGAAGGAAGGAAGGAAGAAAGGGGAGGGGAAGGAGGGAGGGAGGCTGAGTGAGGAAGAGATCCTAATCCCTCAGACTACTCAAAGAACAGTGGATAAAATGGTGGCAGCCTTCACCTGGGCAAGTGGTGCTTCCTGGGTGAACTGTAGTTCCATCCAATGCACAATTTAAGCTGTCCTCAACACCCCCCCTCCCTTTCTTCCTTTGAGACCAGATTTCCACGTGTAGATCTAGCTGTCCTGGAACTCACTGTGTAGACCAGGCTGGCCTTGAACTCAGAGATCTGTCTACCTCTGCTTCCTGAGTGCTGGCATTAAAATTGTGTACTATCACAACCCAGCTCAGGTGGCGTTTCTTTGTATACGTTGGAGCTGTATACTTTTTTTTAATTAATTAATTTATTTAATGTAAGTACACCGTAGCTGTCTTCAGACACCCCAGAAGAGGGCATCAGATCTCATTACAGATGGTTGTGAGCCACCATGTGGTTCCTGGGATTTGAACTCAAGACCTTCAGAAGAGCAGTCAATGTTCTTACCCGCTGAGCCATCTCGCCAGCCTGGAGCTGTATACTTTGTTTTTTAAGACAGGGTTTATCCCTGGGATCTAGGACTCCCTAAGTAGGCTCAGCTGACTAGCCAGGGAGTCCAAGGAAGCGACTTGTCTTTGCCTCCCCAGTGCTGGGATTACAAGCATATACCACCACATCTGTTTTTTTTTGTTTTTTGGTTTTTTTTTGTTTTTAACGTAGTATTGGGGATGAAATTTAGATCTTCATTGCTTGCATAGCAAGGACTTTATTAACTGAATTATTTCCCTAGTCCCCCAAGCAAACATGGTAATCCTCATATTACACACAAAGAAACTGAAGTTTAGCCAGACATTGGGGTGGACGCCCACAATCTCAGCACTCTGGAGGTCAAGGCCATCCTGGAATACATAGATTCTGTCTAAACCCAAACCAAAAATAAAAACAAGGTCCAACAAAGACAATATCAGCAATCAATTCCCTCAAATACCTAACACACACACACACACACACACACACACACACACACACACACACAGGTAAAATGAAAGAGATAGAAAAAAAGTATTTGATGTTTAGAGAAGAATCTTGCTGTATATCACACCAACTGCCTTTAACAAGGGCAGGACTCCCGTGCCGCTGACCTCTTCCAGCATTCTAAAGTTACTTTTATTTCTCTGTATCTGTTTTCAATTTCTATTTTTCCTGTCTCCTTTCCTTTCTCTCTGTCCTTTCTTAGCTCATCCCTTTCCTCTCATATTCATCGTGACATATCTTTGTGACAAAAGTTACTGTGTTACTCATGTTCACATATGAGACGCTTCTCTCTTCTACGGCCTTCTAATCCCAGATACTCCAGAGGCTGATGCAGAAGGATCACATCATGTTCAAAGCCATGGTAGGCTACAGACTGAGTTCAGGGCAAGCCTAGGCAATGAGAATATGTCTCAAATTAAAAATAAACACCAAGAGAGGACTGGGGATGTAGCGCAGTGGCCAAGCATGTGCACAACCCTGGGTTCCATTCCCAGTACCAGAGGAAACAGGAGACGGGGGTCGGGGGGACATAAAGGAATAATAAATACATGTGGAAGTGTGGGATCTGAGACATGGCTCAGTGGCTAAGTGATACTGCTCTCACAGCAGGCACAGCTTCCATTCCCAGCATCCACGTTAACTGGCTTACAATTTCCTGTCACCTCTGCTCCAGAGGATCTGTCACCTCTGACCTCCAGAGGTACTTGCACTTATGAGCACATACCTTGGCACACAGACAGACAGACAGACAGACAGACAGACAGACAGACACACACACACACACACACACACACACACTCATACAAACTTAAAACAAAAGTAAAATGAATAATGCCAGGTCTAGGACTCTGCCTTATTTCTTTACTGTCTCCATTGAAAATAAAATTTCTATCATCATACCAAGCGCAAGCTAGCACATTACGGCCTGGTGTTGTGTGCAGTTTGTATGTTTGTGTTCGATAAATCATTGATTCTGTGTCTCTGGAAGAGAAGTTCCAGGGTGTGAGCCTAAGGGTGACAGACTCCCTAGAAGGAATTACTGAAGGGATGAGCAGATGAAAACCAGGAAGGGCACTCCTTTAATCCCAGCACTTGTCAGGCAGAGGCAGGTGCATTTCTGAATTCGAGGCCAGCCTGGTCTACAGAGTGAGTTCTAGGACAGCCAGGGCTACACAGAGAGAAACCCTGTCTCGAAAAACCAAAAACCAAAAAAAAAAAAAGTTGTTTTACTTCTGATTTGCATGAGGTGATCTCCAAACCTTCTAATAAAAAAAGCATGTAATACTTTGTTTAGATAAATGTTTTCCAAAGCCTAAAACAAAGAACACTGACAAGCAGGGCTGTCTGGCCAAAGTGGGCTGAGGAGCCCCAAGCCCCCTCTTCAGGCCCCTCTAGTGGCCCAGCTTACCTCAGAAATAAAATTGCTTGTCCTCAATATCCCTTAACATAAACAGGCAAAACCAATTTCTTAAGATTAGAGTAGGCCCCCACAGCAACTATTCCCTCCAAGCCCCTAACTCAAGCCCATTGCAAGTCAGGGGTTGCCAAGCCAAAGGGCGGCAGGCCAAGAATTCCACGCTTTCTTGGAAACGTGATTACCTCTCTTCAGAACTGAGTCTACTCTAACCAGAACAAGGGGTGTGAAAATAGAAGGGTTTGGCTTCCTAGTGAAATGGCTGGGGGGTGGGGGAGGGGAGGAGTATTGGATTGCTGTGAGCTGTGTTAAGTTTATCCAGTCTTAAAATAACATTTCTGCATGGAGAAAATTACTCCTCCAAACATCCCCTTCCACACTGCAACTGAAGAAACCGTTTGAGTTTCATATTCCTTTAGCAACTCAAGATTTTCGAGATGCGGTATTTATTTTTGTGCCTTTGTCTTGCCAGATCCTGTGGCCTCCCGAGGCAAGCTATCGTTATCTCCTTTTACAGAGGAAAAAGCTGAGGCTGAGATATAGGGAGAGGGCCCTTCAAAGTCGTGGGACTAGTACACAGGTGTTCTGGTTCCTACAAGGGCTTAATGCGCACACTACACAGAGAGACCTTACATCCTCCAGTGAGAGGGAATCTAGGGCACGGATTTGGTATTGGCGGCTCTGTGTCCCCGGGGAACAGATGTCCTCTTTGTGTACCGCATCTAATAATTACCTGCCTCACCTACTTTGTTAAAGTTTGAAGAACAAATGAAATTCAGAGCAAGTACTTCAGCATATGCAAAAGTTCTCATCTTCTGTTTCTCCTGCTCCAACATGTTGGCCTGTTCTCCGGCCGTCTATTAACTTGGACATCCTTTGGACAAATCAACTCTGTCCTACACTCTGTAGGTATTGTGCAAGTCTCTTACTAATGTTAGGAGCTGGCTACTGGCCAGAGCAGCCAGCTAACCGGGCTTCTGCATAACGACCATCTCAAACCAAAGCTCTTCTCTCCTCATTAGGGATTTCAGGGTGCTGGGCCAAAAGTTCTGGGCTGCTCTGCCCTGAGTCCTGAGCAGTGGCCCCAGGGATCATGAGTCAGGCTGATGCCTCGGGACAGGACAGGCAGGAGGGATGGCAGATGACTCTCTGTGGAGTCATCACAGGCCAGGACCTTGTCTTTGTAACTTGAACTTGGCACGTGCACCTGAGAGGATCTGTTCTCTGCGGCTAAGTCAGAGGGACCTGACTTTGTGGAGTCAAATGGAAATTTAATAGTTTTTTTTTTTTTAAATAGGAGTTCGAAATTGGGCTGTGGCTTTTTATAGACAAGGGCTTCCCTGAGGAGTATTGCTACAGATGGCGCAATTCCCTTTGGAATAAAGGAAGCTGGATTAATTCTGGGCGGGCGATGGCTCCCTAAGGAAGAGTGCTTGCTATACAAATAGAGCCTGAGGTGAGAACCCTAGCATCCACAGCTAAGTGTGGTAGCTGTGGGGAGAGGGTGGTGACGAGAGATAGATTGATGGGCTCGCTGGCTGCCCACCTAGCCGAAGAATGGCCAGCTCCAGCTTCACTGAAAGGTCCCATCTCAAGGGAATAAGGCCAGAAGAGGACAACCAACGTCCTTCTCCTGCCTCCACAAACACGCGCACATATGCCTGAGCACACACACAACCCACATTTAGTTTTATGTTGAACTAACTTAGGAGACTAGGTGTGCTTTGATACAATGAAGACAACTTTTATTGAAATTTCGACCTCTAAGCATTATGCGTGCTCCTTGTTAAATCAGCAACAGCAAATTCAAGGAACAGGCAAACACATCCGAGGAGAGAGAAGCCTCCATCCAAAGGAAGCACTGGCACTGTGTATGGAGACTTCCTTAAATATTTGGTAAAAATGGAATTACATTATGTAGGGGGCTTATAAGCTTTTTTTTTTTTTAAACCCTAGTATGTTTTGGATATCTTTCAGCTCCATTAAATATTATGTCATCCTTTTTACTGGCTATATTAAAAAAGGAACATTTTCTCAAGCTGTGAGGTAGGCTGAGAACTACCCCCTTCTATCTAAAGGCACCCTCCTCCGACGCCCCGTCTCCCCAGACCCCTGGTCCTTGTGAGGAACTCACTGACCTGTTATTTCTGGCCAACACCAACAGGCAGCCAAAAAGGCAGCTGTGTCCTCTCAAGCAAATGACTTCACTCTCCAGGGCCTCAGGTTCGCCTGGCGTTAAATGAGAGGCCTGGCTAGCGATTTGCTAAGATCCGTTCAGCTCTAAAACGGCCGCTGCATTCGCTTCACGCTCACTTGTGTCTGTGTTTGTCTTGGTGCAGGTTAAGCCCAGTCCAAGTGTCAGAAGGGGGGGTCCCACACCAGCCCTGGCTGCACACCTGATGTTACACTCAGAGGCCCTTGCTGGCAGCAGAGGTGCTGTTGGCGCAGACAGTTGGAGCTGGCAAGGCTGGGGGAGGGTACAAGCTTGTGTAGGTTATATTAGGGAAAGCAACTCTCCTGATTTCCTTCCACAGTGGTGCTGGCAGTGTTTGCAGGAGGCATCGAATTTACAGCATAGAAGAAAAGTACAGCCTTTGGGGCCAGTTAGCACTTCCTGAGCAAAAGTCTAAACTATAGGGTACTTGTGATGCTTGCTCTCTGTTTTGAAGGTCCAGGTCTTGTAGACCAGGCTGGCCTCGAACTCAGAAATCCGCCTGCCTCTGCCTCCCAAATGCTGGAATTAAAGGTGTGCGCTGGTTTCCAACCCTCTTTTTAGTTATATTTGTTTTGCATAGAGAGTCTCGCTATGTCTCTCACGACGACCTTGAAATCTCAACTTCCCGGACATATCAGCCCTTCGCTCTCAGATACCTGCCTCCTCGGCAGCCTCAAAAGACAGTGCTGCCTGTTAGCATTAGCCACGCTGGCGCTCTATAGGTGCGCCAAGTGCCATGTCCCTGCTCTTTCCCCTATGGGAACAGTCTCCACACCTCCCCCAAAAACTGTTTTCAGGTCTGAGCCACCAGAAGAAACTGATAATCAGAGACTCACACTAGCCTAAGATCAGATGGCAATTACACGCAGGAAAAGACTTAGCCTGGGTTCCATCCATGGATTCCTCCTTCCAGCCTCCAGCTGCCATAGGGATCTGCATAGACGCGTACAGATGCATGCACATGTTCATAGAGACACCTCCACCATCCTCACCTCATAGGCCCAACACAGTAATGCCGTATCCTAGATCCGGCCACTCATTCAACATCTAAGTATTTTTCCAAGGTATTGTCGGTCGGGCGATGATGCAGGACACATGGTTTCTGACCTCATGGAGTTGACCCACGATCCTCTCTAGGGTGTAGGATGAGGTAAGGGTAGGTTGGAGGAGAACATTCAGTCTGTGTTAGGAAGTGAGGAAAGCCATGTTGGGGAAGAGTGGGGGTAAATTAGGAAAAGCATGGGCCGGACATTTCTTCCTAAGCGTCGTGAGAGGAGGCACCACCTTTGGAGACATCTAAGCTGAAGTCTGTAAAGGTCAGTGAGGCCCAAGTCAGAGTTAGATAGAACGGTGTGGAGACTACTCACATAGGGGAAAGGGCATGTACGGAGGCTGGAGGTGAGAGGAACATGCCATTTGACACACCTATAGGAGCTCCAGTGTGGCTAATGCTAACTCGGCTGGGAGGCACCGTCCATTGAGGCCACTGAAGAGGCAGGTGTCTGAGAAGCTGCTATGTCTGGTGGAGATGGAGTCAGGGTCTGTCCTGAGCATGTCGGGAAGCCATCGAAGGGCTTAGGAGCACAATCTGTTTAGACACTCTCATTTTGCCCGCGTAAGAGTCTACATGCACAGGCATCCTGCGACACTCTATTAAAGCACACTAGGGTTGTCACCTCCTCAAAGATAGAGATGTTCAACGTCAGTGTCTTCCAGTTTGAGCTGCCATGGCTTTTCACCTGCTTTCGTCACATTGCCTGGGTCTCTGTGGTTGGTGCCAGGTTAGCCCAGATAACCTGGTGATCAAGATGCCATGGATTCGTGGGTACAGGGGCCAAACAGCATCTGACCGATCCTCAGCCCCTGCCTTGACCTCTTCCCTTAGACTTTGGCTCAGAGAGAACACTGACTGACTAGATTACATCCCTCATAAATCCTGAAAAACAAGTTTGAACTATAATTTGAAGCCTGTGGCTTGTAAAATTTACCCTCATCCTAAGCAAAGTGAAACAGAAATTAGTATCCAGTGAATTAAAGCTAAGAGAAATTACCGATATAAAACGATACATGGCTCAGGCAACATGTTTAATAAATGATCTATTTGTATTTAGTCAATGAGAGGCCTCTAAAGGACACTTAAAAAACAAAGATACATAATAAAGAACTAACTAAATACATTGTGATATTTTTATTAAAAATATCTATATCTGCGCATATATGCACATATATCCTAGCAGTCATAGAAATATTACCTTAAAGCTTAACCACCATTGAGTGTGGGGAGAGGAATAGGAAGGAG
>JADRCC010577700.1:0-17205 GCA_019843855.1 Hylomyscus alleni
GTGTCAGAGCCACAGCTGGCACTGTGGTCCCCTTAACAGGTCCCACCACTCCATGGGGACAGGCCTCCAGGAAGCTGGGACTGGGACTCAGCTCTCAGCTCCCCAAGTCTCCCTGCCATGGAGCTGAGTGTGAACAGCTCAGTTAGGAGCTGGGCAAGCAGGTACAAGACTGGGAACTCTGCACCAGTGCCAGGTGTCTGAAAGAGTGACCTCTCTCGAGCCTCAAGGTTTGGCGAGACAACCCCTGCCCGTGTCTACCAGGGAGGTGCTTACAAATCAGTGAAGAAATGCATCTGGCAGAGAGCAGTGAAAGGTTAAGTATCATTGTGGGTAAAGCAGGCCTCAGGAACCAAGGACAAGAACGCAAACAGGAATGCTTGCTGAGGGCTCTATACCTGGAATCTGAATCTAGCCCCTGAGCCTGCTCAGAGAACGCTCCAGTAGAGAGGGAGCCCACCTGCAGGTGCCTGGAGCAGAGCTAGGAAGCTTCCCTGGTTCGGAGATTACCTTGAGTCCTCCTGGCTGTTGCATAAGCTTATTCACTACCCCACCAGAGATCGGCCTGAGAGGGGAGGGCCAAGGCTCTCAGCCAGTCATCATGATCCCTTGGGCCTTAGACATGCGATTCTGATACAAGCTTCTTGGAGGGCTGCTAGAAAAAGACCACCCCTTCAGGGGAAGGGGGATGCATGGCAGCCATAACTGTATGTGTCATGTGAAGACAGTGCACCCATCAGTTGACCTGAGAGGTGCCAACTCAGAGGCAAAGCAAAAAGAACCTGAGAAACCACTCTACTGCAGCTGAGCCTCAGAGCCTACTGACTTAGAGCTACACTAAGTTCTATGTGTGGATACACTTATAAACACAATACATTGTGAAACATTTTTGAACAGATCACAGGCTTAAAAAATAAAAATGTGTCCACTTAGGGGAAAGTAGCAGTTGGGATTGGAACATAGACAATCTTGCTTTAGAATCTGTTTTTTACCCACAACTGGCTTATAAAATACCAACAGAATTGTAGGGGGCATGAGGAGAAGGCACTAGACAAGCCGATTCTAAAGTTCATAAAGAAAAATAAACAAACTGAATACCAGTAGACATTCTGAAGAACTATGGAAAAGTGCATGCTATTGAGGCTCCAGTAATTAAGCCAGCCTGTTGCTAAAATGCCCAGAATAACAATCCAATGAAACACAAAGTGTGAGAAATAGACCCAGATGGGGGGTGGGGGACTGGGCATGGGATGAATGTGGCCTCCAGGGTCAGAGGAGGGGAGTGTGGAGGAACCAGTAGGTGTATAGGTCTATCTGGGTGACCATCTAGAGAAAAGAAAATGTAGGATCCACAGATCAAGATAAACTCCAAAGGGACCAGAGCTTTAAAATCAAAATACTAGGGACTATAAAAGACTGGAGGAAAACGGTGGAACTCCTGTCCAGCCATGATAGCCATCTCTGAGGCTCGAATTACAGAAGTTGTAAAAAAATAAAATAAAATAAAATAAAACATAGATTGTTTTGACTGATAAAAATTAAAACTTCTGGGATTAATCATTAAAATGCTAAAGCTGGGGAAAATGGAATACACTTCTAATCCCAGGGCAGGGGCGGTGGGGGGAGGCAGATCCTGGGGCTCACAGGCCAGTTGGCCTCATGTCTTACTTGGTAAACTGCAGGCACTTAAGAAGTCATAAGAAGCCCTTCCAGATCTAAAAAACAGAAAAAGTAGCCGATGGCTGAGGAATGGCGTTCAAGGCCTCACACTCTCATACGTGTACATATGCACATACAAAAAAAGAATGATAAGAAAATTCCGGGGGGATCTATCTAAGTCATTTCACAAGCTGAGGGCTGATCTCTTCAAGGTGTGCTTACTTTTACAATGGTGGACAGGAAAGGGATGCAAATGGATAAATAGAAAAGAAATTGGCAAATGACTCTTTAAGATATAGAAAGATGCTCCTCTGTGTTCCTTATAAGCAAGATGCACATGAAACTGGCACAGAAATACACTGTGTCTTGTGGCTAGCAACTCACCCAAGGGTCAAAACTGAACAGCTGTCTCTGGAGAACTCTAGAGTCTGCCATACTCGGCAGCAAGGAACCCCCACAGGATGCCGGCTAGTGACGTGTCTCTCCACGTGGCAGGGCACAGATAGACCTCCACCCCGCAATCCCATTCTGAGAACCTCCCTAGATCGACTTGCCGATGACATAAGGGGCATGTTTACCAGGTAATTTGCTACAGTGTAATTTATTACAGCAGAGGCTAGAAAACAGGCAAGTGTTCATCAGCCAGGGTAGTGAAATAAATTAAGGCTTTATGGCTCACCCACAAAACAAAGAGTTGCACAGCTGCTTGGAAAACGGAAGAATGGGGAAGCTTTTATGCACACATGCAGAAAGCGCTCCAAGATAAGCAATGTGTAAAGGAAAGTGGGGGCCAGTGCACATAGCCATCCTTTGTGTACTAAAAACAACTGGGGATGGGGAGGATTTTTCTCTTCATTTACTTGCCCTTTCAAAGATAACTAAATGAACAAATAAACTTGTTTTCCTTCTGACCCTGTGAGTCAGGGATACATGGAGGGGAAATTGGATAGGGGAAATATTTTTTTAACTCTAAATCTTTTTGAGGGTTGCCTTGTTCCAAGCGAAGGCGATTGTGTGTTATAAGGGACAGGTGTACATATGTGCACACATACACACATGTGTGGAAGCCACAGGTCAAACTTAGATGTCATTCCACCACAGACAATAACACAGCCAAAGTGGAGGAGGGCCTCTCTCTGATGGATGCTGGGCCTCATGGGGTCTCCTTTAGAACCCTTCGGTGCTTATGGTTCACCCGCAGAGGTCTCTCCCTGGGAGTATCAGACTGAATGAATGGCTAGCAAACCCCAGAGATCTGCCTGTCTCTACGGTTCTCAGCTGGAATTATGAGTGCATTGCCCGCAGCCCCCCCCCCCCCGACTTTTCACTCGGGCTCTGGGGTGGAATTCTTGTTCTCATGCTTCCAAGGCAACCGACTGAGCTAAGTCCCAAGCCTCTAAGTGTTTTTGTATGAATCATGTGACTATTTTATCTACTCCAACATTAAGACTTTTAAATTTTGATGTTATATTTTCAACTTCTTTCACGGCTTACTAAACAGTATGGAAGGACAGCGTCCTGCCCGTCCTCACTCAGCGTACTGCTATTTCACATCCCGTACTGAGGCTGGGGACTGTTTAAGTGGAAAGGATCAAAGATAACTAACCTCTGAGTGTGCTGCATGCAAATAAAAGCAGCACCTTTTCATTTGGGTCTGTATTCAAAATGTCCCTCTGTGATTCCAGAAACAGGAAACTGCGGGATAGCCAGATGCAGAACCCAAGGCCTCCACCTCCAGGATTCATCCTCCATGATGGTTCTCCACCCTGCCGGCTCTCAGAAACACCCAGGAAACCTTAGCAATACCAATTACCAATTTAAAACGTTTACCCATGTCAAATCAGCTGGAGTTCCCTCTGATACGGCTCTCACCGGGTGGGGAGAGGTTACGGTTGAAATCGCACGTTTGTGTGTATGTTTGATTAACTGCTCGCTGTCTTGAACAAGAAGCTCATAGATACAGGGTCTGTATTTACTCTGCTCACCTCGGTGGAACAAGTGCCTAGCAAAACAGTTGGTGCTCAATATATTTTAGATGATTAAACGGACAAATGAATTCTGAGATCTGCTTTTAAAGCAGAGAAAAGGGAGAGATGTTAAGGCAAGGGCTACAAGGAGACAGACCCTGAAGGGTTCTGAGTGAGACCCCGTTAGGCCCAGCAGCCCTCAGAGAGAGGCCCTCCCCTGTCTTGGCTGTGTTGAGGAGCCACCCATCAATCCCACCAGGAACTGAGGATATATGTGACCTCACACACAACAGCTTCGCTGAGTGACAGGGGATACCAACTGCAAGGAAAGGAAGCAAGCGAGGCTAGGGCTCTTTTCTCTGGACACCATCCCTTCTAGAACATCTAATAAAAGCCAGATTTGCTCACAATAGAAATTAGCCAAACGAAAGATGCCACGCGGGATGTCCTGCACATTCTCTTCTTGACCTTTATCCTCGAGTGGCACGGTCCCTGACCCAACCAATCATTTCATCCACTGCTGGACCTGGTGGCTCTAGATCTTACTGTCTTCACCTGTGAAGTAAAGCAGCAATGTTGCAGCTTGTGCTTATTATAGAACAACGTATCGATCCTCAACAGATCCTTCTAGATTCAAATAAACCCAGTGCCCCTGACCCAAACCAGATGAATAAAGCAGCCCCAGAGGAGATCAGAGGTATGTAGCTCTGCTCTGTTTCTGTTTTCTTGCTTGATTTGTTGAGTTGGGACTGAACTCTGAGACTTGCACATGCTAAGCAATGGTTGCATCACTCAGCTATGTCCCCGGCCCTGTGTCATTGTATCATCATGTGTCTGAGAGCCTAGTGTTGACATTCCCTTATTCTGCCTCCTGGCCATCAGGATGGAAACCGCTCTGCTCTTATGTGCCTTCACGTAAGGGACCAATACCTCTGTCACTGCACAACCATAGGAACCTAGAGTTGCTTTTGTTATAGTGACAAGAGTAAAATCCTGTTATTGTAGACTGGAATGAGAGAATTTTGGAGAACTTGGGTAAAATAAAATATATCATATGTGGTTCACTTGTTTCTTTTTTTATGTTTGTAAAGGCAACTAGAAATTTTAAAATTAGGAATGCGGCTTACATTATATTCCCATGGGTGACCCAGTTTGACAGCATAAGTAAAGGACTCAGCTTTGGCAAAACTTGATGTCCAAGCAGACACGTCTTCTGCACAATTTGATGGGGACCTGTGTCCTGGCTGAGTTTGTGTCAGTGCAGCAAGAATCAACCCAGAGGAGGGAGCCTCGTGAGAGAGCACCTGCATGAAGGACGATGCAAGAGAATTTTTTTAACTAGTGATTGATAGGAGAGAGCCCAGCCCACTGTGGTGGGACCACCCCTGGGCTGGAGGTCCTGGGAGCTGTAAGAAAGCGGGCTGGGCAGCCATGAGGAGCAAGGCAGCAAGCAGAATTCCTCCTGCCTCTGAGTTCCTGCCCTCGCTGCTTTTGAGAATGGGCTGTCATCTGGAACTGTGAGTGAAGTAAACCCTGTCCTCCCCAGTCGCCTTTGGTCACGGTGGTTCATCGCAGCAGGAGTTGTCAGTATGTCTACTGAGATGACATCCAAAGCTTCAGTTGACTCTCAATGGTCGGTCTCATCTCTCCAGCATACAGAGAAGATGTACACCACGGCTTGTGTCAGGTACCCAGAACAGTCTCAGTTCCACCAGGGTAGGTGGAAAGAGAAAACACTCCAGCTTCCATACAGGAGATGCTGTGGGAAAGCCTTCTTTCTCCAGGGAGGAGGTGCTCAGGGCCCAAGGGGCTGGCTTGAGTTTCTTCATGCCTGTGACATATCTGTGACATATCTAATTCAGATCTGCACTAGAGGAGCGATAGTTACTAGGGATACTTGGGGTAGCCTGATCTCCTTCTCTCTGTGTATGCTAGTTCGGCGGGGGGGGTGGGGGTGGGGGGGATGGCTCATGATCCCCCTTTCCTCTGTGTGTACAAACTCTTTGTTTGACCCACATAACTATGAGATAGATACTGGGCATACCTTCACAAAGAAGGGTTACCCTCTACCATGGTTCCCCAAATTTCATATATAGGCACTCCACCTCCAATGCAGTGTTGAGAGCTGAGACCTTTGGAGGAGTGACTGGGCTCTTCCCTGAGAAACAAATTCATCCACTCATGGACTGGTGGCTTTATAGGTTATTATAGGAGTGCTTTTGTTATGAAAGCAAACTCTTTCTGGCCATCCCTCCCACCCAGTACAAAGTAGAAGAGGACTCTAGGGAGACATCCGTCCCTTTAAGGGTGTGGTCATGCGTCTGTAGATGCGCACACGAGCACATCCAGTCAGACTCAGCAGGCTATTTGAAAATTGAGAAAAGACACAAAGTTAGAAGGAGATGGGGTAAGGGGTGGGGATGGGAGAAGTGAGGATGAATACGATCAAAATACATTGTATGCAGTTGTGAACTTCTCAAAAAGTTAAAAATTATATTATGTTTCTAAGGAAGGCCCTCAGAGGCCAAACACCACCTCTGTCAGACTCTCAACTTCCAGAGCCATAAGCCAATAAGCTTCTATTCTCCATATATTATGCACTTGCTCTCAGACATTTTATTACATCCATGGAAGAGTGTTACACCAGAGCCTCTCTCCTGCCCTGTGCTTTTTAGCTGGTAGGGTCAGAGGATAAGACAGGACTAGAGCCAAAGCTCTGAGAAAACTCTGGTCTCAGTCATCACTGGACGATGTCCGGGATCACACAGCCAACAGTCACTAAGGGAAGAGAAAGAGAGAAGCCCAGTGATCCCTCATACTGCTACCATCACCCACACAAGCTGAGGACCTGGCTGAGGAATATGTAAGAGATTCTTCTCTGGAGGTAAGGTGTGGCCCATGCCAGAACGAACAGCTTCCCCACCCTTTCTTCAAGACCCAATTTGAGCTGTTCTTCTGTGAAGCCATCTGTGCCTCCCCCCAAACCACCAGCAACAGATCCTCTCTAACCTCTGCTTTACTGCCATCTCAAAATTGCACCCCAAGCGGACTGCCTAGCTCCGTTCCACCGTCGCCACCCCAGGCTTCCTACCTGGAGAAACCAGCTCAGCTCAGAAAGCAGCATTGTTTCACCCTGGCCTCTGTGAGGTTTCTGTGGAACATTCAGTCAGTCATGCTCCTCAGCTGCGTGCTAAGTCACCACCATGGCAGGCTGGAACCAAACTTCAAGTCACTAAAGTCTAGGGTGTGGTGGCACACACCGTGATCCCAGCACTTGGGAAGCAGTGGCAGGAGAATTAACAAACTAGAAGCTAACCTATGCTCCACAGAAAGTTTCAGGTCACTCCCAGATCTAAAATGAAACTCTAAAACAAAATGTTTTTCAAGTCACTTTACAATGTTTCCTGAGGCTTGTTATCTTCCATGGATTTGGAGAAAACCCTGAGTCTCCCCCTTCAGAGAGCCAGAGGACCTGCCAGGCTACAGTGTCACACACCACCCCTGCCTTCTACTGGTTGATGACTTAATAGGAAATGGCTTGCTGTGTCTTTACTTTTCTGTCTGTAGGGCCACAGACAATGATAGAGATATAAACAAAATCTCCAAGGAAACTGAAGATACATGTGCAGATGGCCTGAAGACAGACACAAAGACCCCACCAAGGAAGTGATGCGCTAGCTGGGTCTGACATGAAAGGAAACAGGGAGAGATGCTTCAGACACCAGAACCTGCACCTCCGGGGTCAAAGGGTAGAAAGAAGCACAGAATCCAGGGCGCTGTGAGAAAGGGGTCATCATTCCTGGACTCTAAGTATATGTGCTGAAGTACTGTTAATGGAAGAAGGGAAGAACGGGGAGAGGGGGAGGGAGAGGGGTCCAGACCTTGAAGGGCTACATGCATTGCTGGACTCCAGGATTGTGTCCTTGTTATAGGAAATACACTTCAGAAGCCGGGCAGAGGCTAGCCCACTGTGGAAGGACTAAGGCAATCTGATAGATACTGGACCCCCCCACCCACCCAGAAGAGAGAGCAGATTTGTATTTCACACATTTGCTGACCACAAACTGGATAGGGAAGAGGGAGGAAATTTAACTCGTTCTCCCAAATAGAGGACAACATGGGCACTTTCACCTTTATCTCCTAGTGGGGCAGGCATTGCTAATCCATGGTAGCACTATTTTCTGTTGAGTCTAGTCATTGGCCACAGATTTCATCCAAGGCGGCTACCTTCTTTAAGATAGCACACAAGATGAAGGAGCTTTTCTATCCTTGCCCCAGGGAAATAGAGCCAATATTGACATTAGTCTAAAGTAAACAACGTAAGATTAGTGTAAAGGTTCCAAAGAAGTCGAATTTAAAATACAGGGGGAGGGGGACTTGGGATTAATTTCACTCCAATTCAAAAGACTCACTCTGTCACAGTCTCTCCACCACACCCTGGAAAAGAGACGCAGTTTCAAGGCTCACCAACTGCAGCGTTAGCCTTCCACTTCCCACCATCACCTGCACAAAGAGAAAGGTGTAGTCTGATACAGACAAGAAATCAAGTTGGGATTCCTAAAGAGATGGGGCAGACATATTTCTGGTCTATCCCATCCACACGAGTTGTGTCCTAGCTGGGAAAGATCTGAGAATCTCCCACTGCCCTACCCCAGCTAATGAGTCCAGAATGACAACAGGACCTAAAGCCATAGAAAAATGCCGCTCTAGGTTCCTGCTCAGCTTCTGGCAGGCACTGGGAGGAGCAAACACCACTAGAGTCTTTTGATCCTCTATTCTCCATACTTGACCTCTGCCCAGGCCTGGACTTCCTTCTTCTGTCTCAGCCCCACCTGAGAGAGCACAAGGAAATCACTATCAGGCTTGTGGGGGTAGACGGGTCCTCATCACTAAGTCCCAGCCTGCATGGTGCTGGGTGAAGGAGTTCCCTCCAGTAACCACCCCTCCTTCCCTGGCAGGGTGCCATAGACAGCTACCTGTTTGCTATTTGATCTCCTGTGCAGAGCTCCAACCAGTTATGGCCATAAAATAGTCTGAACCTGGCACAAGCCAGAGGAAGAAAGCAGCTCCCACATATGACAGCCGCCACCATCTGGGAGGCCTGACATTCCTTGACTCCAAAGGAAACCTCACAAGGCCCTTACCATTGAGGAGAGATCCAATCAGTGTGGCTTTCAGACACAACTACAGGAAGAAAATCCTTCAAGATGGGGGCAGGGTCTCTAGCCAATGGAGGACTGAGTTTCTATCCCGATCCTCAGTTTCCCTGTCTGTAAAATGGGGACTGTTGCAGTAACTGCAGGCTTTGTGGGAGAAGTTACTGCAGGAACAACCACAGAGGCAAGGAGGCCCACAGCACACAGCTGGGCTTAGGTCAACTTGACATAAGCAAGACTCATTTGGGTAGAGGAAACCTCAATTGGGAAAAACGATGCTCCTACCAGACTGGCCTATGGGAAAGATCATGATACATTTTATTGATTGATGATTAATATGGAAGGATCCAGCTCACTGTGGGTGGTGCCACCCCTGGACTGGGAGTCATGAGTGCTATTAAAAAGGAGGTCGAGCAGACTGTGAGGAGCAAGCAAGAAAGCAGCACTCCTCCGTGGCTTCTGCAGCAGTTCCTGCATACGGCTTCCTACCCTGTTCGAGTTCTTGCCCTAACGTCCCTCCCTTGTGGCCTGTGATGTAACTAGAAGCTGAAAAAAAAAAAAAAACCCTATCCTCCCCCAGTTGCTTTTGGTCATGGTATTTTATCACAACAACCTTAACCCTAAGGCAGGGGCTTAGCACAGACTGTCACTTGAGCTGCGGTTCACCCACCAGCTCCTGGTATCCAGGTGATGGGGCGAACTGTCCCTCCAGGTGGTCCTCCTAGTCTTTGGAGAGAAGAGGCCTGGAGTTACCACACCTTCCCATCAGGCATCAGGAAGCCTGTGAGGTTTCCAGGAGAGGAAGTGCTACATCAGCCAGTGTTGTTTAGTGCGCCTATGAACTGTTCCCCAACTGGCTCAAGTGTTCAACTCTTGGTCGACAGCTGGCGGTGCTACTTCAGATGGTGTTGGAAGCTTTGAGGGGGAGGACCTAGCTAGAGGAAGTAAGTCACTGGAAGCATAACTTTGAATTTAGACTTGCCTGGGGCTGAAGAGATGACTCGGTGATTAAGAACACTGGGTGCTCTTTCAGGGGATTTGGGTTTGATTCCTGGCACCCATGTGGTGGGTCACAATAGTCTGTAACTCTAGTCTAGTGCCATTTTCTGCCTGCTTCAGACACCAGCGTGCAGCTGGTACATAGACATACATTCCAGAAGAACACCCATACACATAAAATGAAAGTCTAAAAAGAAATAAAGGAAGTGAGACTTGGTCCCAATCCCTTCTTTGCTGTCTGTTTTCTGCACACCATGAGGTAAACAGCCTCCTCTGCCACAACTTATTGATGTCACCATGTTCTGCCACAGGACATGGGGCCTAGAACCTATGGTTCAAGCCCTCTGAAACCTTAAGTCAAGATAAATTATGCCCCTTCCATTGCTACATTTCTGCCTGGTGGCTGGACACAGTGTTGCCAAATCTGATGTACCAGTATCACCCCCAAGACCAGCTGAAGTTATAAACACAACAGTTGTAGATCCCCAGCCACGTCCAGTTCAGATTCCTGGAACCCCGATCTTTCACGAATGTCAGATTCCACATGATCTCATTCCCACACAAAACCAGGTTATCCAGGCCCCCAAATAGGAGCAAGGCTCTCCCATGTGAACAGTGACATAAACTATTAGAGCAGACAGGGAAGGGAGCCCCATCCTATGGATGGCTGAGGCCACTGCGTTAAAGGGAACGGGGGAGTTTCAGAACAGAGGTCAACCGTGAATTGTCTGGCAGGAAAAAGGAGATGGCTTTTTTTTTTTTCTAATTGGATGAAAAATGGTGTGATGCTTTCTTTTCATGAGGCTGGAGTAGTGCTTCAGGGTGTGGCTGCAAGACATTTTTTTACAACAGCCATGTGTACTCAGAAGCAGGCATCCTGGCCCACTGCTGTTCCATAACTGGGAGCAAGAAGGAATCTGCATGCCCAGCCCTGCCTCTGCTCAGGCTGAGTTGCCCATGTCCTGAGTTCCAGTCACTTTCAAATCAACCTTTCTCAAACTTTCTCCCCAAATCTTCTCACTACCAGAGGGGAATTTGCAGTGGGGGAGGGGTATCTAAGCTAGATGTCTCTGCTAGCATGAAATCCCAAGAACTCTAAGTACTGCCATCTCCAAGCCCCAGGGTTCTGGAGGCTCATTGGTGACTCGTCCATCAATTCATTCACTTATCCTGGGCCCTTTCTGAATAACAAGGAGTCAGGCTTATGCCATGGAGGAGCCCAGCCCTCCCTGGGACTCAGTTTATCAATGAAACACACAGGGAGATTGGATCATCCAGCCTCAGGACATGTGCTGCAACCAGAGGGCTCTCAGACCCTAGTGTGTGAAAGCCATGTTCCCCTTCAGCAGGCGCTGAGCAGACCGCTGAGAAAGAGGTGGGGGGGGGGACAGGAAGAGGGGGAGGGGGGAGGAAGGAGGGGATAGAGGGAAGGAAGGAGGGAGGGAGGGAGAGAGAGAGAGACAGAGATAGAGACAGAGAGATCCTCTCAAGCCACACTCTCTAGCTATTGTCCAGCACTGGCATGTGCCCATAGGTGGTACCAAAATGGTACTTGAGCCTCTGTGTTTTCCCAAGCAGAATGGCCAGGACCTCTGAGGGCAGTGGCCATCTTTGCTCTGGCGGGATCCCACGGACCTGAGACAGACTAAAGAGTATTATTTCTTGGTTCCTCCAAGATTGACCAGATCTACCCCTTCTCCCTCTTCCTTATGCTTCCCCATCACTTTTACCCAGGGGAAAATGTGGGACAAACCCTTTGGAGAGACCAGCATGGAGCAAGCAGAGAAACACAGGCTGGGCCAAAGGACTTCGGTTCAAGTCCCAGCTCTGCCACAAGGTAACAGCTTTGGATGCCACCTGGTGCAGTCCAGACCACTCACTGGACTCCTGGGAGGGGCAGGTACAAGGGACAGGGGGTTAATGAATACAGTAGGGTTGTGGGAGGACAATGGGGTGGGGTAGGGTACAATTAGAGGGGTTGACGAAGTACAATGAGGTAAGAGGGTTGGAGGCGAAGTACAGTTGCTGCCTGTACTGGTTCTCACTGCCATGAAGCATTTCCTAGGACCTGGAGCTTAGAGGACAGTCTGAGGCACACAGGCATGAGTTGGTCACCCTGGAAATCTGTCCTGACTGAGTGCCTTTTTCTCCTTTTCCACCGCCTTCCTCACTACCTCTTTAGCTCGCAGGGATTCAATGAGGGGCAGAACTGAGGCAGCCCATGCTCTTACAGGACCTGGGCCAGGGAAACAGGAGTACTTTGCTTTCCGAGAGGGCAGAATAGCGGCATTTACGGCCTCTTGTGGCACTGACAAGTGCTCTGCAGTGACAAAGCAGTTCTTCTCTGGGGACCTAGGCTTCAGATCTCCTGGGGCTACCACTCTTCTGTGTTCAGATTGGCTTGGCGACATTTAACAGCCGCTAGAGCAGTGGCTCTCAACCTTCCTCATGCTGCCATCCTTTAATTCAGTTCCTCATGTGGTGAACCCCAATGTAAAACTATTTCTGTTGCTACTTTGTAACTGTAATTTTGCTACTGTTATAAATCAAAAGTAAATATCTGATATGCAGATAGTCTTAGGTGACCCCTGTGAAAGGGTCATTTGACCCTTAAAGGGGTCATGACCCACAGATTGAGAAGCACAGCTCTAGTGACACTGACCCATCACTGTCTTGCAAGAGCTCAGTGGACCAGCCACCCTGATGTTGGCCTGCCTGGGAAAGTAGAGCAGGGTCTACAGAGGGTGCCCCTGCCAGGACTCAATCCCACCCATGCTGGGAAACTTGAGAGAGAGCCCTGAGGCCTCTGTCCCTCTCCCTGGGGTGTGCCCTGACTTCAGGATTGCAGCAGGCTCTCTGCCATCACCAGATTCTGTGGTTTCAGTTACCAGCCTCCACTTATGTCCTGGTCCGAGCTTGAATGCCAGGCTATATTAGGTCATGCAAGCAAGACCTGTTGTTCTTTCTCATTAGCCTCACCATGCACCACCAAGGGGTGGTGGAAACAGAGACAATGCCAAAGGGCAAGTTTCCTCCCATGTGCCCAAATGCTACCTCCATAAATATGTCACATCTGTAAGTCCAAGAACCTACCACTTCCTCTGTAGTCTGGGACCAGTCTGGGACCAGGGATAAGTGACTGAACAAGCCTGAGGCCCACGGGACTTGTGCCCTCATCTGGGTTTTCCATCCACGCCAACTGCTCTGACAGTCATCGCCAGAAAATCATGCCGAACACCTGGTTTCTTCTGGCTCAAAGCAGGACCAAAGTCCACCACTGCAGAGTGGATCATGTCAACCTCCTCAGAGCAGGCCTTCCTGTCTATCCCATGACCTGTGCAGACCCACAACACTTTAGTGTACACGCCTTTTGTTCTATCATTTCCATGGCAAGACACGGACTGTTTACATGACACAGCTTCCTCCTCAGACTTACCCATGGAAGGGGAGGCAGAATACCCATTTCCCAGATGAATAAACTGAGACTGTGATTGGGGAGGTGATATCATCATACAGATAATGTATGAAAAGAGGATGGCTGACTATTCCACGGACCCATGAGCTTGGCTCAGGGTCTAGGCCCTCCTTTCTGATGGGCTACAGTAACATCCAATGACATTGACTTCTTTTCCTCAATGTATATCCTCTAGAGGGGAGAAGTACTGGAAGCTTCTCTGTACTTAACTCCAGTTCCTAAGCTCACAGACTACAGGCAAGGGCAGTAGAGAGGAAATTCTTTTAGTGACCGTCCACTGTGGTTAGTCTTCTCTTCCTATGCAGTCTTAGCAATCTCTCCTTCTCTCCCTTCCCCTTCCCCCTCCCCTTCCCTCTTTGCCTCCCTTCCCCACTCCTGCCTGTGTGTATATATACATACACATTCACACACGTACACACACACACACACACACACACACACACACATATACACAGCACATCTGGGATCCAGCATGCAATAGACCCCAGTTCTCCAAGGTCATCTCTGGATTGGACAAAGGAACAGAGCTGTTGATGGTTCATGAGCTTCCTTCTTGATCAATAACAGATCACGATGCCAGTGTTTCCAGGACTATGGTTTCTGGGGGTGGGGAGCAGTCAGGCTAAAGTGAAAGGAGTCAGGGTAGCTCTTTGGAAACAGGGCTGGACCATAAGATTGCTGCATTCATGAGATTCAGTAAGATTGCAGACAGTGGGAGGGAGTCATGGATCAAACCTAGATGCCCTTGGTATGCACAGAGGAAGGACAATGGCAAGTCCTTCTACCATAACTCCAAGTCTTTCGTAGTCTGTGGGTCAGAGTACAGACCACTTACTAGGATGGCCCAGGGGAACCACCTTGGGTAACATGGAGATTCTCTTGCGTAGGGAGTTGTGGTTACTTCTGTTTGAATCTCTAACTCAAGTTGTGAAGCCAAGATCATACTGTTTGAGGGTCCGTGGAGCCATCAACACTCATGGGGCTCCAGAATCTTTTCTTGGAATCTTCTTCATTCTTCTGAACCTAATTTCTGACTTTAGACTTTTCCTTCCCTCAAACCCATTGGCCACCCATATCTACCCAAAAATAAAAGCCCTAAGGTCAACAAATCCATAGCAAACACCTATCGTAGGTGCCACACTAGATTTCAGTCGGAGGGGAAGATGGGCTTTTGGAAAAAAGGAAAGAGAGAGGTAGAGGAAAAGGAAAATATCAAATAGTATGGTAAGAAGAGGATCCTGAGCTCATCCTCTAAGGATGAGCAGCCCAGGTAGGTCATGGATGGAAAGATGAACAAATTGTGGGAGTTGGTGACATCCCACGTAGTAGGTCCCCAGATGTGACTCTCTCTTGGGCTGCACAGCTTAATATGGAGCACAGTCTGCAGATCCCAGGGCTCAAACTCAGGAGCACAAAGATTCTTAACTTTTGCACAGAGCCCAAAGACCCACACAGACAACCCATAGGAATTACTGTCATGAGAGGAAGTGCCAGCCATTCATTATGTCACCGTTTTGAAAGCTGATTTTCTCTAGGTATGCGAAGAAACAGATCATACCTGCAGGCAGCTGCTATCTCCGGTAACACCTGCTATCAGCTCGTCCAGCCTGTTTTACAACTTGATGGGAGAATACACCCCAAACTTACTTCAACAACCAATCACTAGGAAGCCATAGGCCTGTTGAGACATGGGCATTCTTTAAACCATTTTTCTAATGATTGTAACTGTTAGGCCGTTTTGGGAATCAGAAACCATCAGTGAGAACGGCTAGTCTGTCCTTTGCAGAAATACGGGAAGGAGAAACTGAGTCTGGGAACTGAAGAAGCAGATGACTAAGGATCTTCTGTCTCCTACACAATCCAGCAATCGGTGGGTGGCTGCAAGATCCTCCTGAATTGTCCTAAATAACCGTATCAAATGCTTTCCCTTATGACTACTAGAGGGTAGCGTGTTTGATCTTGGATTGATGTGCTGCAGACATGTTCAAAGACCTTACTGTAGTAAGTTAATCGTAACATAAGAACTAGCAGCACGTGAGCAGACACCTAAGCCTCTCCAAAAAGTGCTAATGAGTTCCAGAAGGCAGGCAAGGGCAGAGGTGGTGGGGAGTGGAGTGGGCACAGGAAATGGGTAGCGGATGTATGGAGAAGAAAAACAGTTAGGACGAGCCAAAGATGAGAGACTGAAGTCCCGAGTTGTTAGAAGAGTTATCACAGAGTTGACAAGCCCTAGGGGTGGAAAACTATAACAGTAGTAGTAATAGGAGCCATGGTCTGATACTCGAGGCCTAGGCACCATAGCATCAGCTATCCCCGACTGCTAATATTACTGTTTGCTGCTAGGAACAGAAAATTACACTAGCTTGAAGTGCCAGGCAACTAGAAATCAAAAACTCCAACATGAGCACATAGAGCCCAAGTCCCTGATCTATGGAGCCTCAGGCCATGAGCCTCTAGCCTGAAGGTCTCAGAGCTGTAAGCCTCAGGGTCTGTCAGTCCATAAGCCTTTGTCTTTCAGAGACGAGGGTCTGCCAACAGTAAAAGAGCCTCTTCACGTCTGGTCTCGGTGTCTGAATAGAGCAGAGGGACCTCAGCTGATTAGTAACAATGGGGTGATATCTGCCAGAGCTTTCTTGATTGCAAGTGACTGGGGACCTAATTTAGACCAGCTCAAGTAAAAGAAGGAGAAGTTATCATCTCACGGACCTTTTAAAATTAGGGATAGTCACACTTCACACACAGTCAGACTTGGGGCTCCATCAGTATCATTAAAATGTGTTTCTTTCCTCTGCTGGAGTTCTATCATGTCCCATGATGGCTTCAGACGATGGGTGTGCTCAGCAAAGAACATCTGCTCTCTCTCTCTCTCTCTCTCTCTCTCTCTCTCTCTCTCTCTCTCTCCTAATCCCAGCCAGGCTTTAGCATTTCATTCCCTAATCACTGTGGCCAGGGTTGAGAACTCACTGGGTACCAGCCTGGATCTAGCTTCTCAGGCTGCCATAAAGCCACCCCAAATTCATGGACTGCAAGTGTCAGTTTGTTAGTGTCTGTGTTTGTCATAACCATAACTTTCATCTTTTTTCACTGCATGAATCACCTGATAAAAAACTTAAAGGAAGAAAGACTTGTTTTAGACCATGGTTTCTGAGTTTGTCGTACATGGTAGGCTAAGTTGATTTCAAGCTTGTGGCGGGGCATCATTGTGGCAGAGAGGGCAGAGCAAACAAGCATTGCTCAGCTCATGGTACCCTGGAAGCAGAAAGCAGTAGCAGAAAGAGGTCAAGTCAAGATATATCCTTCGAGGCCGTTCCTTAAGCACTCCCTTTCTCCCACAAGAGCCTGCCTTCTACAATTCTACCAACCATTGATATGCATAGATTTTGAATTTATCAGTGCAATGTCCCAATGCATATTGGGACAGAAATCTCATGGCTTAATCTCTGGAAATATTGTGGCAGCACAACCAGAGATTTTTTTTTTACCTAATTTCCTAGATGTCTCTCAATCCAATTAAGTCAACAATGGAGATGGATCACAACAGTCTGAACATACACACGAAGTAGTGTTGTTATACAAGAAATATATGTGGTAGGCAAACCATAGTTGTGCACCATGGGGCTTTTGACAAGGGATCAATTTTCACATCGTCTCCATCACACGCATGACCTTGATGCAATACAGAGAGAAGCCAGTCATCTTATTATTTTTACCTGTTTCCTCTGCCCCAGTGTGGGCAATTTCTAGAAGTACTGAAGAAAAGCTGGGGACATAAAGAAAGTGAAATACAATTTCTGATTTCTTTGGAGACTCAGTTGTGCCATGTGATCTTTTTTCTAGAGACTGTCTTAACAGAGGACATTTTACTGAAACAGACATGTGGGGGGATGGTTTGCTGCGCACAGACACGTGGTGTGTTCTGTAAGCTTCCTGGAAAGGGGGCTCGGGTGCTGTT
>JADRCC010577701.1:0-22829 GCA_019843855.1 Hylomyscus alleni
AAAAAATCCTATATAAAAAAAAATAAATTTCTTCTTTTCACGTGGCTTCAATAGAATCAAATTTTCCAAGATGCTTTGTGCCCTGGATTTAAAAATCAGGTTTGGACCACGTAGGTGTACTTATTTTGAGGCCTCTCTGTTCTCTCTTAATTAGGACAGGAGATACTGATGGTTCACTTAGTGATAAGGCTAATAAATCTCCAAGAGTAGCATCTGGTCCCCAGTGGCCTGCAGTCATCATCTAACCCAAATTTGGAAATAGTTGACAAAGTTTTTCCATATGACCTCATTTGAATAATACCAATTGATACAGCAAGTTCTATATTCATCTGGAAGTTGTCTGACGATCCCTGTGTCCTTGGCCCAATATCCCTTGAATTCAAGAAAAATATCTGAGGACCCCAGAGAGATGCTACTTGGTTAGTTCTAGTGATTTTCTTGTTTCTGTTAATAATTTATTGCTTCCCAGAGGACTAAACAGGCATATACATGGCTATGTTTTATAGGTATATAACTTTTAAAAATTAATACAAAGCATAAATTGAGCATTTATTTGAATTTTAACTTGCAATTAATAATTCACACTTGCATCTAAATGAGGGGGATTTGTGTATTTGGGGTTTAAACTGTATTCATTATTAAAGCTGTGGGTTTTCCTTGCAGAAGAACAGGAAGCCCTGGTGGCACAGGGTTGTTTGCAATTAGAGTATAAAGCAGTCACCATGAGCACATGGACCTGGCTCTGCACTGCCAGGCTGTGCAGGCTTAAAGGAATGTAGCTCCTTCAGATACTGATGCCCACACCGAGTGAGGCCTTAGCCTCTTCTTCACACAGGACATTTGTTTCCTTCCCAGGAACTTTGTGATGGCTAAGGTAAATAAGAGGCAGACAGCAATGGACAGATGAAGCACCTGATCAAAATTGTGCATTTTATCTCCAGTTTCAAGGTTTTGCTTGAGTTTCAGTTACCTCACAGGTCTAACATCCTTGCATTCAGACATGGTCCCTGCAAGCTCTGTGAGACAACAAAGTCCCTTTGTCTCTTCCTCTGTATCAAGAACTTACTGTGTTCTTTCCTACATATAATATTCTTTTTCTGTCTATGCTGTGTCTTATAGAAAACTGCAAATGCAGACTTCTAAGCCTCATGTTTAATAATGAAAAAGAAAGTCTTTGAACTTTAGGATACTTTCTCACAAAGCCAAACTTTCAAGCTAACTTTTAAGGAAAACAAATAAAACAAAAAAATATCCTCCTTTTTTCCCCAAGCCTAAATGAACCACAGAACTGAGAATGACCTATTTTGTTTGAGAATATATTCACATTGACATCCTGAAGACACTGATGCTAGGAAGCTAAAGGGACTGGGAGGTGTTTAACGACAACAATTACAAAAGGATGTCCTTTGTTTCATGGTTTAAAACGTCATTCCCTCTAAGTGTGCATTTAGCAATACATAAGAGGCAAAGTGTTGGGTTCAGGTAAAGAAGATTAAAGAGTGAACAGGACTAAGAAGACACTGTGAAATCTGACTGATGCATTTAGTTAAGGAGTCTCTGAGCAGGACTGGATGTATTTTGTAATACTTGATATAATATTTGATGCATAACAGTAAAACTGGAGGGAGACCTCAAGTGTCAAGTGTCATGTTCAGAAGAATGCTATAGGTGACAGTTTTCACTTTCCCACGTCTCCCATCTCATTCCTCTTTCTCTCATTTTCATTAAGGACATTTTTCTTTCTCTGTTTTAAAATATCCAAAACCTCTCTAAAATATTCAAAGCCTCTCTAAAATATCCAGATTCGCTCTAAAACACCAAAGTCTTTGTAAAATTTTAAAATTACTTTAAAACTCCAAAGTCATTCTAAAGGTTCAACGTCTCTCAATGGTAGGATCCTATAAATTAAAGAAACCAGGCACACAATAAATAAAAAAAGTAATAAAGAAGTTTAATACTTTTTTTACTCTACAAGGTAAGAAAAAGGACTCAGTTAATCATAGCAAGGCAACACTAAACTCCAACAGTGTAAATTCTTCAGTGTTTGATACCCTAAACACATTCATAACTCTCCGAGTTCCAAACGTCCTTTTCCAATTCATCTCATGGTAATAGCCTCTTCAAAATACTTGAGACTTTACTAGTAACTTGGCTGTACCTTCACCAGCAGACTTCCATGGGTTCTCATTGAGAACTCTATTCTTACTGCACAGTATAAAGTCTCAATTTTTATCTATGATCCTTCAGTCCTAGGGGTTTCATTACTACTGAGAGTGCAAATTCATCAGTTGCCTCTGCTGGCCTTTCATATCGCCAAGCTTCAGCTTCTCTTCATGTGCCCTTCATGCCTTCAAAACAAGTACCACCTTGGAAACTTTTATACATTACCAAGACTGAGTGCCAGCATGAAGTACAATCTTGGCCATTTCTGGAATACAGTTTCTGCGTCCTGGCCCTGAGGATAAACTGTCCAGAATTTGCTGTATGCTGATCTCTTCTTAATCACTACAAATGTCATGTTAATTAGCATCAATTGTCCCAGTAAAGCAAGGTTTCACTTCAGTAGTGCTGGCCTCTTATTAATCATGGCTGATTTCTCAGGCCTATCTGATGAAAACCATGTTTTCCTAAATATATTGAAGGTTCCCCGACATAATCTTTAATGTCCTCTCAAAATTCTCTCTGAAGCTTCTCAAGACAGCTTCTCATCTCTCTGCACTGCTCTCAGCATCCCATGTCCATTGTACTCAATGACCTTTCAAGTCCAAAGCCCTAAAGTTGTTCCAAAAATCTGCTAAAATACATGGTCAGGTCTGTCACATAAATGCTCCCCAAATCTGGTACCTATATGGTACAAATCTGGTATGAATAATATCTTAGCTAATATTCTATTGCTGTGATGTAACACCTTGACCAAAAGCAGTTTGAAGAGGAAAAGGTTCAGATCAGCTTAAAAAAATCTCAGGTCACAACCCATCACTGAGGGCTATCATGGCAGCAAGTCAAGTATGGGCAGGAAACCTGAAGACTAGAGCTGATGCAGAAGACATGGAGGAGTGCAGCTTTTGTCTGATCCCATGGCATAGCCAGCTTCCTTTCTTATGGCACTCAAGACCACTAGCCCACAGGGAGATACCATAGTGATATGGACCCTCACTCATCAATCATTAACCAAGAAAATACCTCACAGGTTTGCCCAGAGGCCAGTCTCTTGGGGATATTTTCTCAATCAGTGTTCCCAAATAACTCTAGCTTGGTTAAGTTGGCATACAACTAGATAACCCAGCATGTCTGTTGGTGGTGTACCAGTTCCTTGAAGTTGACTTGGCATTTTGCCACTTTGCTGAACTTGTTAATCTTTTTTTTGAAGTTTTCAGGTAGACTTTGGGTGAATCCATATTTGTATCATCTACAAATAGGGATAATATAACTTTTTTTCTTGTTTGTGTCTCTTGATTTCCTTCTCATAGTACTCCAGCTAGTGCTTGGGGCACCATATGGAAAAGGAATGGGAACAGTGGGCACTCCTGTAGCAATTCTGATTTCAATGAGATTGCTATGAGTTTTTCTCAGTTTGGAATAATTGTGGTTTTGGTTTGTGGTTTGTAACCTACATTACGCTGAAGTATATTCTAGCTTCTCTTACTGTCTCTAAGATGTTAATCAGAAAGCTATATCAAATCCTGTCAAAGATTTTTTTCTTGCATCTATTGAGATGTGAGATGGTCATGTGATTTTTTTCTTTTCTTTGGTAGATAAGCCATTTTATTGACAGACACACGCTGAACTATCACTATACTTCAGGGATAATTCCAATCTTATCATGGTCGTATCTTTTGATATATGCTTATGTTTTTAGCTTGCTTACATTTTATTAATGATTTTGGCAAATATGTTTATCAGGGATATTGGTCTACAGTTTTGTTGTGTTTTGTTTCCATCTTCGCTGGTTTGGATATTAGGGTAATACTGGCTTCATAGAGGAGTTTGTGAGAAACTTTACTGTTTTCGTATTTTGGAATTTGAATTGAGAGAGATGAGAGAGAGAACAGTCCTGAGACTGTTGAAGTTTTTTTTTGTTTTTGTTATTTTTTTCCCTAAGTCTTAAGGTTGTACCCTTTTGAAGTTACAAAGTCAGGATTTCACACTAATTTAGATATTTATTCACTTTAATTCTGATGACCTCAGCCTCTCCCTCTCCTCCCAGTACCCCACATGGCCCCTTCCCTGAACTTACAGAGTCATAATAAGTTTCACTACAAAATGAAATGTTTCAGTTTGGTGAAGAATATTGCTATATAATATTGAAAGAAGGAAACATGATTTTTAATGTATCATATCAATAATAGGATGATAAAATTAACTGTCTTATTTTTTTAAGCTTGTTACCGCACAGAGGCAATGTGTATATACTAGCATATAAATAGGAATTTCTCATGCTTTCTAGATTCCAGTTCTGTACATGAATACTAGGCCAGACAAGATCAACCATGACTGCAGTTCAAAGAATTTAGTAGATGAGCAAGTAAAGTAAAAACAAGTGCTGTAAAGTCAGGTCGAATATGAGTTAATGACATGTCTAGAAGTCTTCATAAGAAGGACCTCTATCTAGGATAAATGGTGAAAACTGAGCACACCTGATGGTTGTGGCATTGTTATCACAGTGCATCAATCACATCACTAGAATATAAAGTTTCAACAACTGAAACTGTCTGCAGTTTCACGAACGGGGTTCTCTCAGCCAGGAGGGAACAAAGTACCTGAAAGAAAGGGTTTGAAATGCAAAGAGAAAACACCAAGCCAAGTTGCGTCCCAATCAAGGCTCCACTTTACTGAGAATAAACCAGGGTTTTTATAGTCACAAGAGAAACCGAAACCAAGTCTCTAGATTATACTGCAAAGAAAGTTCAGGTGCAAAAGTCCCTAGGTTCAGAAGATCTTCAGGCAGCTGGCGTTCTCGGGCAGTGGGTGTGCTCGGGCAGTGGGCGTGCTCAGGGGATGGGCAGACTCAGGCGGCTTCTTCAAAGACAAACTAACAGTCAACAGAGAGCATCTGTCTTACCTCCCAGGTATTAGCCTCCAAGCAGAGGCTGCCAAGAGTCTGATGGCTGAAGTGAAGAGGGAAGGTAACAAACAACAACAACTTTTTCTTTTCAACTTTCAACAACATTCCATTGCCTGTGTTTGATTACAATATATGCATGGAAGAAAACTCTTATACACATATCCTGGTTTGTTTTTTTTTGGGGGGGGTTTTTTGGTTTTGGTTTTTTTGCAAATGGAATAGATGCTATTGTTAAAATTAATCTTTTATTCATGTTATTATGATATTTCTTTATGCTTGCTAGCCTAAGGTCATGGATTTTTATGTTTCCATTTTATTTATCCTCATTATAAGGTTACCATCCTGAAGAAGAAAATATTCAAGCCAATATTCAAACCTTGCTTCTGCCTCATATCTTTCACATTCCAATGTATTTCTAACATGCTCACAGAATATCTCCCAGCTTACAGTGATTGTCAACCTTATTCTTCTTTGGGATATTAGTGACTGTACATTTAAGACACACTTCCAAATCTGCATGGATCTGTTGAAACTTTGCATTTATCATTCACTTTGCTTCTTACCGATGATCAATCCAACTAAAGGATGACTTCACCAATTTTCTAAATTCACATTTGTATATTTATTCAAAATTTAGAAGTTTGCTTTTTTATTGTATTCATAATCACCTCAACATGGAAGAATAAAAAATGCTCAATTAGTTAAAACTTCAAAGATAGGAGATTAGATATGTTTCTTTGATAAAATACATAGCCCTTTTAATACATTATTTTTTTCTCATTAGTGTTTTGTTTTATTGATTTAGTTACATCAATGATGACAACTTCATTTTTTTAAAAATGATTAATTTTATTATTCCAAAATTTCATGCATTTATCTTGTGTAGTCTAATTACACTTTCCCTCTATGCTTCTCTTATATCCCTGTCAAATTCCCTTGTTCTTAGATGTCATCCTCTTTCAAGGATCATGACTTTTGGTTTTGTTTCTTTTACTTTAACCGGAATCATATGTGTGAACATTAGATCAGACTACTAAAGTTTGGTGGGCTCATCAATGATTACAACACTGAAACGATTTTCCCCCTCTCTCTGAACAAATATCTCAGCTGTGAGAGGTAGGGAACCCTGAGTTCCTCCTCCTTCCATGCCAACTGAAGATCCAGTTTAGATATCCACAACTAATATGAGGTTGTGCTATGACTGTATTGTGCCTAAGAGATGACATTTGTAACCCTGTCTCTTGTTGTCTAGATTTTGTTTTTAAACCCTCTTCCATAATGTTCCCTGAGCTTTAGAAGGGAGGCTTTAAATGTTGTCCTTGGGCATGAATACTAATTAGACACTTATTCGCAGACCTTTGTGTAATCATGCATCTCTGTACTCACTACTATTCATCAAAAAGAGAGCCTACTCTCACTAAGAATAATATGGGTATTTGTGTATAGACATATGCATAAATATTTAGAAGTTTGATATTCATTAAATCTGGTAAACAATGTCAGTTCCCTCTTAGGACTTAAGATCACCCTTACTGTGGGTTCTTGATGAGATTTACAGTACAAAACATGGAATCCATCTTGTAATATTGGTATCAAATCCTATTTTTTAGAAAAGTTGTTCATCTCCATATTGTTTGGCAGGTTTTTCTTATAGATTATGAGATTCATATCTGGGTATGACCATTGATACCTTTTCGCTCCTAGTATGCTGAGTAGACCTTAATATGATGGAAGAAACTTCAGCTGTTCCAATTCAGATCCTCTTGAGTTATATCATGCCTTCATGCTGGGTGATCAGTAGGGTCTTATCATAAAGTTCTGATTAGAAAACAAGAGAAATGGCAAGAGTCTGTGCTTTATTTTTGGAGATTCTTGGACCTCTCTGACCAACAAGTCCTAAGAAGCTATTTTTTTTTTTGTAATTTAATAGGCCACAGCTTCTGACAGTAAATTTTTCCAGAAATGTGGGTTAACTCTCTTCAAATTCTTTCTTTTTTTGTAACAAATATAAAAAAGTGGAAAAAGCAATTGAATTTCTGTTGAGAAACATGAATACTTATGATATTTTAGTTGCCAACAATAGCTTACATCGACAAAGCATTACTTTGAGTTTTAAATATGAGTCAAGGAAACAGGATATGGGTTAAAGAATTAATTTGATAACTGGAACCTCTCATGGCTTTTAATTTTCTTTTCTTTTTTGTCGATTTTATCTGGTATTATAATGGATACTCCAGCTCATTTCTTAGGACCATTTGCTTGGAAAATTGTTTTCTAGCCTTTTACTCTGAGGTAATGTCTGTCTTTGTCACTGAGGTGAGTTTCCTATATGGAGCAAAATGTTGGGTCCTGTTTATATATCCAATCTGTTATGTCTATGTCTTTTTATTGAGGAATTGAGTCTATTGATATTAGGAAATAATTTCTTGTTATTTCTAGGGTGTAATTTCCCTCCTTGTATTGGAGTTTTTCATTTATTAGCCTTTGAATGACTGGATTTGTGGAAAGATATTGTGTAAATTTGTTTCCTTCATGGAATACCTTGGTTTCTCCATCTATGGTAATTGAGAGTTTTGCTGGGTATAATAGCCTAGGCTGGCATTTGTGTTCTCTTAGGGTCTGTATGACATCGGTCCAGGATCTTCTGACTTTCATAGTCTCTGGCGAGAAGTTTGGCATAATTCTGATAGGTCTACTTTTATATGTTACTTGACCTTTTTACCTTACTGGTTTTTAAATTAATTTTTTTATTGCATATTTTCTTTATTTATATTTCAAATGCTATCCCCTTTCCCAGTTTCCCTCCCTTCTGTCTTTTGTCTTTCAGTGATTTTCCTACATTCAGGGCCTTGCACTAAGTCATTTATTTTTAGCACTAGTCTTCTGAAGAGTCTTTTGTAGCCTTCATATGTGTAAAGGATCTTCATATTACAGTAGAAAACTCTACATTAGTTTTTCCTTAGATAGGTATCACACTGAATAATGATAAGTCTTGTAAGTGTAGGATTAGATGACATAGTGGACACAAAGTAAATGTTTAAGACCAACTCTAGGAATAATAGCAGAGAATCTGCTCTACTAGAAGATAGGTTTCACTATGTATGTCTCACCTTTTAGAAATCCCCAAATTGTACAGACTCTATCAGCATTTCAAGAAGCTGATTGTAAGCTTCATGTTTCCCCTGTGTAATTAATTTCTGGGTACAGACTTAGGTGGATTTGACTAGATGGATAGACATATACTTGTATCTGGAGAGCTGTGAATTGAACTTTAGAATTTTCATTCTACAGTTCATAGAAAAGTATCAAGAGACTCACCTAAAGTATCTTCTAACTTACCTATTACATACTGAAGACACATGACTGGGAATGAAATGAAATATAGACAGCCTGGACAAAATGAAGGTTTATACAGTTTTAATTTATTTAAAATTTTGAAAAGAAACAGTAAAAATATTTTCTTCTAAATATAAATTGACAGTATGGGGAAGACTATGTTGTAATTTACTTGTTCTATTGTAGAAGTGTTATTATTTAATTCTAGAATTCATTTATGTTTTTTAAAAATTCATTGGTTAGAAATTATCTGTGTAGCATCTAATATTTTACGAACAGTGGCATGTGTACCTCATAAATCAAGCTATTCTTAGTATACTTACCTGCAAAGAAACACATTTTCTAATTATGAGAGTCATAGTTTCTTAGGCTCTTAGCTTACAATTTCAGGGGGTGAGTCCACACGTTTTGTACAGGGGAACATGACAAGGTATCCAAGGAGTTAAAGCAATAAGTGAGATTTTATATCTGACCCAAAAATTTGAGGGAGAGGCAGACTAGTATTGGGTTGGGCTTTTTGAACCTCACAGTTCACCTCCAGTGACATAACTTCTTCAACAAAGCCAAACCTTCTAATGTTTTCCAAATCAATTACACCAATTAGGAACCAAACATTAAAGCATAACAGTCTATGGGAGCCATTCTCACTAAAATTACCACAGATGTTAAAATAACTATGGTCTAATTTGAAATTAACCACCTATAAATAATGCAGCAGTTAAGATGTTAATGTAAAGCAGTTGTTCTCAATCTTCCCAATGATTTGGCCCTCTAATACAATTCCTACCTAATGTTGTATGGCCCCAACCACGAAATTATTTTCATTGCTACTTCAAAACTATATTTCGCTACTCTTATAAATAATAGCATAAATATACGTTATGAAGTATATCAGATATATGACCCCTGTTAGAAGGTTGTTCAAGTCCAAAGGGATCATGACCCAAAGGTTGAGAACCACTGATGTAAAGGAACTGCAGCCAATGTTTAAGCACAGGCATATTTACTGAAGAACTGTAGTCTACAGACAATGATGATTGCAGACATGACATCACTGCAAGGCAACAATTGTGTTTTCAGAATGGGGTGTCCCTGAGTTTGATCCAGAATCAGGAGACAATTTTATTTCTTGTCTCACTGTTTTCCTATGAGTTGCTTTTGCCCTCATCATATTTACTTTGCTTTCTAAAAAAGATAAAGTATCCACATAATCACTCTGTTTAGAAGATTTAAGTAATAATAGAATAAGCAGAAAAAATCTGAAATCTACTCTATTTAAAGCCATTAGCTTGCAAGACCAATTGTGATCAAATTCCTGGGGCCAGAGAAATATTAACTACTAAATAGTATAACCTGTATTGTATTCTCCTCAGGTACAGAAGATGATGATCTGTTATTCTAAGCATATATGTGGGGAATGAAAGGTGTATAAAGACTTCACTACTCTTAAAAAAATATAATTCAGAGCTGTTACCAGAGTTCTGAAGAAGAGAAAATGAACAGATAAACAAATAAATGTTCAATGAAGACAGGGAGTATAATTTAAGCATGAGAATGAAGAAATGTTTGGTGATATCTCATGTTTATTGAAAAGTTAATCTATTTTATATGCTAATACTTATTTTAATTTTTTAAATAAAGAAACAATGGCTCTAACATAGTCTTTTAAGTTTTATTTCTGATAAATTGATAGGATTGATGGATTGTATTCAAAAGCAACTCAAGATCAATACAAGATAAAATAGATTGGATATATATATACTATTTTCAAGCTATTTGATACTTCCTTGAGTCCATGAAATTGAGTTTCTGTCACAAGGAGCTAACTTTTACTCTGTTTGCTATTTTAAGGGTCTTTCTGTTATAAAAGGCAGGAAGTAGTCACAAGAAATAAGCCTAGCCACAAAGCTATTGCAATCAGTTGCTGTGAAGAGAGGGAAAATATATATTTTTTAATTGAATGGGACTGAGGATATCAGCTACAATTCAGAGAAGGCATGATATTCATGCAGTGATGGACAACTCAAAATTGACTCAATGACTTTCTTTGCCTATTTGTTTTTATTTATTGATTTTTGGTTTCCATTTTGTTTTTTGTTTGTTTATTTGTTTTTTGTTTTTCTTTTTTCTATTAGATGTTTTCCTTATTTAAAATAAAGCCATCCTCTGCTACATGGGTGTCTGAAGCCATGGGTTGCTCTTTGATTGGTGGTTTAGTCCCTGGGAGCTCTGGTTGGTCGATATTGTTGTTATTACTATGGGAATGCAAACTCCTACAGCTACTTCAGTCTTTTCTCCAACTCCTCCATTGGGGACCCAGTGCTCAGTACCAAGTATGTATTATAATTAAGTTATAATAAAAATGGTTATTATTGCAGACAAAACAGTCACTCTACTCTCTTAATGTAAAATACAAAATGCAAATGTTACAATGATTTTACATTATTTAGCCATGTCTGGTATCAACCTCCCAATAACTAGTCTGTATCAAGATGCCTTAGTTTGGTCTTGTTTTTAATATACTGTGTATGAAATTTCCTTGGCTTTATGAAAATTAACCAAAATATTCAACTAAATCTAGAAATTAACATAATTTGTAATAGGTGTTTTAATTTGAGAATGTTTTATTTTATAAGCTAAAGAATTTACAATATAATAAGTTTATGGTTTACACAACTATTTCTGATTCACTAAGTCTCCGTTTATCAGTACTAATTGGAATTTAAATCTACATTGCATGAGATCATCTTAAACATTTTAAACATTTGGAACCACACCAGCATGTGTATTTCAGTGAAAAGTACATCAATCTTCCAAAAGAGAAAGTATCAATTTATTAGATCACATTTATTTTCTTCTTCAGTGTTATGTTTTGAAAAATGTTGATGAATTTGGGTTATTTAATATCTATTTTTATTTTCTTTCCGTTTTGTGGTCTCTGTATTTCATGTTGGTCTTGAAATTCCAAAGAAAGTAAAAGTTCAAGGTATTATGCATTTTGGAAAATAGATATTATACTGACTTTTATAACATTGTATTTTTGGAGGAAACACTCAATTAATATTACCAAATATCCATTTGAAAGATTAGTATCTGAAATAGATAAAGAAATAAAACATTAAACAACAAGAAAACAAAATAACTGATACAATGGGGTATTGAACTGAACAGAAACTTATCAAAAGATATAAATAAATGGCCAAGAAACATATTTTCAACATTCTTAGTCATCATGGAAAGAAAACTTAAACTACTTTAAGATTTTATCTCACCCCAGACAGAATGTCTAAGATCAATAAATCAAATGATACCAGACTCTGGTGAGGATGAACAAAAAAGGGGAGACTGCTATTCTGGTGAGAATTTAACAACTTTACAACCAATATGAAAATCAGTGTGAAGGTTCCTCTAAAGGGTTAAAATAGATACCTCCTCAGATCCAATCTTTAGCAACTTTACCAATCTTTAGCATATATAAGCCTCTATATTTTTATTAGATATACATGTTAATTCATATTCATTGCAGATATATTTATAATAACCAGAAAATAAAAATAGCCTAGATGTCTATCAACTGATGAATAATGAACATCCCATTACATACTGTAGTACTCTTCACTTGTTAAGAAATAAAATTAGTAAATAAACAAATGGGTTTAGAAAAAATTATCTTGAGTGTGGTTACCAGACCTAGGAAGACAAGTATTGGATGTTGTTCCTTATAAATTTTAGATTTTAGTAGTTAATTATGTGCTTTTTCTTCATAATATCCACAGAGGTTAAGTAACTAAGGGATCAGCATGAAGGAGTGGATCTCCTAAGGAAGGGAAAACAGTAAGAGGTGTAAGAGGATAAATGGGGAGTTAGACTAGGATGATTAAATGGGGAGGTGGAAGTGAGAGCAGGTTTAATAGGAGAATATGAGGAGTGACAAACTTGGAACCTACTAATTAGAATATTCCGTGTGCGTGCGTGTGTGTGTGTGTGTGTGTGTGTGTGTGTGTGTGTGTGTGTGTAATTTAAATAGAGTTACCATATAATGGGTATTTAAATAGAGTTACCATATAATGGGCAAGGATATTCCCCTAGTAGTCATCATTTGAATCCAAGTAGAATAACTAGTTCCATAAATGGGTCATATCTTGCTAAGTCATTGACTAACATTTTTGCATAGAACTCTCAAACATTATTGGCAATTGCCAACACTGTTGTCTCCAATCCACAACCTAATAGTAATGCCTATAGCAGAAGATTGAACCTGGAAAGTTGCAACCTCCTCTAGTGACCAGGCATTCACTGGTGCTGGGATTTGCATCTAGTCTAAACATCATACTAACTATATACTTAACGTGCTATTCTTCTACTATTCATAGTGGTAGAATATATTATACACACAACCTAAGTCTCATAATAACCATCAGTTGGACCCAGCTATGAACTTGTCAACCAATAACACCAATCTGACCATATGATATGTTGGAGTCAATTACTTTTTGCTTGGATTGAAGAACCACTACCACATGGAACTGTTAATGAAGCCCAATCACTGGACTAGATACATCATGGAGATGTAGACAAAACCTGCCAATTATTCTGCTATACACACATAACCATGAAACAACTCCTAATAGCATATTGCTATAGCCACAGATCTGTGCATCATTCAACCCTAGTTAGAGAAACTTCTTGCAGCTGATGACAATTAACAAGGAGTTTTGCAACTTGACAATCTGCAGAGAGACTTTGGAGCACTTAATCCCAAATTGGATGTCAGTATCAAACACCTCCCCTTAAGGTTCAGTAATCTACACAGAAGGGGAAACAGGATGATTGCAAGAGCCAGGGATGATGGATGACTCCATGGGAACAATATCTTTAGACACAACTGGATGATTCATCTTTGAACTATGACAATCCGGATAATTCAATGCAAACAAACTCCCAACACCAGGGCAATAGTCTAGAACCTCCCACCACAACCAAGAAGCTGCTTGCAATGAATACCTGTTGAGTGAAGGGAATTCAGGCTTTTTTCCCCAGTGGAGTGACACTGGTTATAGGAAAAATACTCTGTGGCAGGCTCTAGAGTAGTTGATCAACTAAAACTGGACATTATATTTTTATGTGTGCTACTTTTTGTTATAATTTGATATTTGTTATCTTTTTGGTTTTGTTTTCTTGGTGTTTCTTTTCAACAACAGAAATAACACAAACGTGGCTGGATAGGGAAGTAGAGGAATCTAGGAGGAGTTGAGGGAAGAGTAAATGAGTAAATACATGATCAAAATATATAGTATGAAGGTTTTTAAAATAATTATATTTCAATAAAAGGATTAATATCTTTATATTTTGTGGAGCTGGAAAGACGGTTCAGTAGTGAAGTGCACTGGTTGTTCTTCAAGAGGACACAGGTTAAATTTAAGACATTTATAGGACAGCTCACAACAATCTCTAACTCCATTTCCAGGAGACTCAATGCCCTCCTCTAATGACCAGGCATTCACTGGTGCTGGGATTTGCATCTAGTCTAAACATCATACATACAGATAAAAAACAAAAATTAAACAATGTAATATACTTCCTCACAAATGTATTAAAAATGAACTGAAGCAAATGAAGTGCAGATGATGAACAATTTGTAGAGACAAGGTGAGTCCCCAGATAGCAAACTTATTCTTAGTAAGAGCAGTGTGCTATGCAATAGTAGTGATAGAAACCTGGGTTTTGGATCTGTTTCATGGAGTACAATCAGGATGTTTTTTTCATTCCATTCATCTTTAATCTTTGATAATATTAAGGTTGAAGTAAAGAATGCATTTTTAATTAATTAATTAATTTATTTATTTTACATTCCTGATCTCAGCTTACCTCTCTCTTCTCCCATTCCCCTCCTCTTCTCCCCTCCCCACATGCTACCCTCCTATCATTCAGCTAGGAGAAGGGGAGGTCTCCCATGGATATTAACTAGTCTTGGCAGATCAAGTTGCAGTACAGGTGGGCTTATCTTCTTCTATTGAGACTAGATAAGGCAGACAAGTTAGAAGAAGGAAGAAGAAAGGAAGGAATAAAAGCTACATGCTCATTGTTCATGGACTCCAAACAGTAAATAAAAGGTTTAGAAATGACAGCTATTTATGTTTTCATGTATAAAAAAGTGTTTATAATTTTTTACAATTTTTTTTCTTTGGTAACTAAATATGTCCATAGAATTTCAAAGAATTCTCTTTTGTCCATTTATGGCAAATCAATTTATTACAGCTTGATATGATGTAAGTAAAATGAATGATTTATGTCAGCTTCAAGCATAGATAAGAACAAGCATTTGCTAGAATCCAAATAGCAAGGAAAAATAATCTGGAGAAAATTATCTTTAATATCACATGCATGTTATAATTACCTATTTATATATGAAATATATTTTTTAGTTTAACTTTTTAGTAAGCAAAACGCTATGCCAGGTAATGACCAGTACTTACCATGAATTTCATAAAACCCGAAACATGTAAAAATATCTGGTTGGATAAGTGGAACAAAAAAATGTTATAAGAAGAAAAATTTTCAACTAGTCTTTATGGATAATTTACTTTGCATCTGGCATTGTACTAAAACTGAGCATAAATGCTGGTGACTCTTCAAAGCAGTCTATAGCTGCATCTTCATGCATTTTGGTGCCCATGCAATGATTACCTCTTTTGGACATGCCACAGTTTGTAAGAATTAAACATTTATCTCTCCAGGAAATTGTTACCCAGAGTAATAGTGGTCTCAAGCCTGCATTTTGATCACAGCAGATTAACAATGAAGCCTTTCATGCCATCTGTGGAAATTACTTTCCAGATCAGCCCTCATGAATAAAGAAATCACCAAATCCTGTTAACACACTGATGTATGTGGGTTCAGTCACAGGCTGCAGCTATTTCAGATGTAGATGAAAGAGGTGATGTTTAACAAATCGCTTATGCATGGAAACAGTAGGTGCTGTTTTCAATGCAAAGGCTGGTACATGGGCCTAAATGTAGATTAGAGCCAATGATTGGCCAAACTACAATGGGAAATAAATCCTGGAGAGTTATTCTTATGAATACTCTTCCCAGTAGCCCTCTCAACACCCCCCACCCTCCCTGTTATCTCTGAGAAGGGAGAGATAATCATTGGGTACCAGTCCAGCTTAGCATGTCAAGACACAGGTACATCCTTTCCCTTTGAGGCCAGTCAATGCAGCCCAGTTAGGCAAACAGTATCCTTAGGCAGGCAACAGATTTGAGGTCAATCATTGGTCCAGGTGTTGGGGAACCCTCATGAAGACTACACCACACAGGTGATTCAGCTAGCCCTGATATGAATCAAATCTATGCTATTTATTTAGATGTCCTTGCAAAAGGAGTTAAACATACATATCAAAATCAATTCCCATAGAGCTTGTACATTAGAGTAACACAGTTCTGAGCTTAGCTATTTCTGTGTGATGGACTTACTCTCTAAGCTAATAAAATATAATTCTTAAATGTTTTATAATTGAAGAGTATACAGTGTCTTCAGTAATTGGAACTTTTATATCTGGGAGGTAACAGAAGGCAACAGCAGTAGATTTTATTGTTTCAGTTGTTACTTGAATTGCCCAACCACTCAAAAAGGGACTTTCATTGGTCAATGATCCTGTAGGAAACACTATCAACTCATAACTTAATTCTCTCTTTTTCCATATATATATATGTATTTATGGAGAGGTAATTGTATATACTATAGTCATACAATAATATATAATATATATAATACATATAATATATTAACATATCAGTTACACAGTAATTATATAATATACCTAATATATTATGAAATATTATTTGTTATTATAATAATATATTGCAATAATATATTATTATAATATATTATAATATAATATAATATAATATATTATTATAATACATATATAACTTTAATTAAATATAAAATAATATGATTCCTTGAAAGTTTATCAAACATCCTTGAAGTTATTTGTTCTATTTCCTTCTCTGTTTACATCCCTTACCCTCTCCAACTGGAGTCCCCTGCCTTCTTTCTTTTTCCTAATCTATATCACCTCTATTCCACTCTTACTCTGTCAGGCTGTCCTCCCTCACTCATGGTCCCTTTATACTTTGATATTTTTGGAGTTACTCCAACTTATACATTTAAATCTTAGGTTTTGGAATAAGGAACCACAAATAGGAAAGAACACATAACATTTGTTTTTCTTGGGGTTGTTTACTTCCCTCAGTATAACCATTTGTAAGTCCATCAATATATTTTCAAATTTCAAATAGCTTTATTTCATTTTTTCTTTAGAGTTTAATCTTATGCCATAGCCAATAGCTACCACATTTTATTATTCTTTCATCTATGGAAGTGCATTTGATGCTTTTTTCCATTTCCTAGCTTTTGTGATGAGACCAGTGTTGAATACAGCTGAGCAAATCTGTGGAGTCAGATACAATCTTTATATTCCTGTTCTCTTTCCATTATAGATAAGTGCAACACTCCACACAGGGTCTCAGAATTTTTACTCTATTTGACAATGCTACAAATTAGTATATTAATATGTGAGTTATTTTATTTACTAGAAATCATGAGATTTTTTTTCTTGCTTTCTCCCTTCTTTTATATATCTTTAAAATTATCTGAGGACATAAAAGTTCTATAGAAAATAAAAAAATAGTTGCTGAAATGAGAGTCAAAGAAACTGAAGAGTAGTGCAATTTCCATGTCTTTAAAATTTATATGTGAATAGGTAATATGGAAAATGTACACATAAAATATATCTATAATTATCTTTGGGAAGAGGGAGCATTGAGTATATTTAATAATCTATACATAATCCATACATTCTCTAAGAATTGATTAAAATATATAATACATGATGTTATCAATAATATACTATATAGTGGAGATGATATCTAATTAGTGAACATAAATATATTTACATAGACCTTGTGTGTGTATGTGTGTGTGTGTGTGTGTGCAACAACTTATACAAAGAAATATTTTTCTGTAGGAAGTTATAATCACAAATAATTGTTTGGCCTCTAGAGTTTAGAAGTTAATTGTAACACAACATTTTATATTTTACTTTATAAATAATAGGAGATATGAGGCAAAGTCAGAGTAATTTTTCTATAATTTTGGATGAATGGAGGTTAAAGGTATTTTGTGGAAGGGTCTTTTCAATAATCAGTGCTTAGAATCTCGGGGAAATGTTGGTACCCAGGGCATATTTGGTGACCTGTATGCTTTGTGGAGCTGAAAATAATATTCTACAAAGAAAAAGTTTTAAACAAATTAAGGATGATGTTAAACATGTTGTAATATCTGCAGTACATTTTAAAGTACTCTTTACCTAAATACTGTAGTTATATGAATGTGTTCTAAGCATGAAACATCTTGCATTATTTTGTCAGAGGAAATATATCTGGTTACTAAGTTTTTAGGAGAATTTCAGTGCATATATATATAGAAATACTTTGAAGTTTTCATGCTTCTATGTTTGTTTTTATATTAAAATAGATTCTTTTATCATACTATATAATCACATTTATAGTTTTTCCTCCCTCAACTCTCCCAGTTTCTCCCAATCTCTCCTCACCTCTGGATCTACTGTTCTGCCACATTAAAAAAGAACAGGCTTCTAAAAGATAGCAATTAAACATAAGAAAATAAAAAAATATATTTTAAGATGAAACAGATACTTTCATATTGAACATTGCAGCCCAACAGGAGGGAAAGAATCCTTAGAGGAATAAGAAAAGTTAGAAATTAACTTTTTTTATGGTGGGGGTCCCATTAATACAGTAAGCTAATTGCTGTACTTTATACATAGATGCCCTGGTGTCCCCATGCTTGCTGCCTCAATCCTTGAGACTTTAGTAAAATACCAAGAGTTGAACTTTGAAATATGTATACAGGGCTATTGTTTTAATTAGAGCAACTTGCTCTGTATATTAATCAGTTTGGTAATAACTATGTATATGCATATTTATAGTAGTCTTAATGGTTATGATTTACCACATGTACATACTTGCTATAATTACAGACTGCCAAATTTTGTCATTTTAAACAATAAAAAGTTCTATAGTGGCTAATATTTAACCATTGTGTAAATATACATATATTACCTAAAACTTCTAATACAAGTCACACAAACACACACATACACACACACACACACACACACACACACTCATACACACATACACACACACAGAAAAAGGCACATACATGCATGTACATTCATGCAAGCTCACATACACATGCACACAAACATACACACATACACATGAACACACGTGCACACAAGTGCGAACATATATGGTCCTGAAATGAGCATCTATAATATGCATAAATAATTTTAAAACAAACAAACAAACAAACAAACATCTACAACCACAAAGCAGCTTGGAAAGTGTAGAGTTTGGATATGTGAGGAATAACCTATACTACAAAGTAATGTAAACAAGAAAACTGAAGAAACCGTGCTACTGAATCAGTGGAATAAATCTAATTTTGCAGGACCAGTACTTAGTAAGTTTAGTGAGGTTTACCACGTGTTGACCTTAGATTATATTGTTTAATTAATATGAAGTTCATTAGATTATATCAATCAACAATATTAATTAAAAAAATAAATGGCCAATGAAATATGACTTCTTAGAATAACAAAATTTTATACTCCAACTTCACGAAGAATAGCTGTCACCAAAATAATTTGCCAATGAAGATGTAAAGAAAAAAGTAGTTCACGTTTTAGGTACGAATGTCATGTAGTATAAAAAATATGAAAATATGGAGATTCTTCCAAAATTGTAAAATAGAAAATTTGTGTAGTTTATTAATCTCATATTTGATTCAAAGTTTAAGAAACATGGGTTAGTAGCTCAAAAATACAGCTGCACATCTATATGAATTTTATAACTAACTATTCATGGTATTAAAGAAATGATTTGAAGAAAAGTGTTTATGAGGTACATTTGGGATACTATTGCATATGAAGAATAAATATTGTTACACTGTGAGTACATAGATGGAACATTAGACCCTTTGGTTAACTGAAATAAGGCAGGTGCAGAAAGGAAGGCGATAGTATGATGATTACATGTGACAATGTTGATCTCACAGAATTTGGTAGTATTACACTGCCTGCTAAAGGATGACGAGTGTTTCTACGGGGGAAGGCTGATCACTGGGTTGATGTTCCAATTAGGTGCGAGTAAAAAGTTCTGGCTTGGTGACTATGTGTAAAGATAAAATTTTTCAAGAGCTGTAAGAAAGAGTTTAGAAGGATTTTCCATTAAGAAGCTATAAATGTTTAAGGGATAGATATGTTTCAACTTTATTTGAGCAATGTTTCCAGTACACAAAAATAAGCTTATATCATGAAATGGCATTATTATGCATCAAATATTTGTCATAAAGCAGTAAAAACAAATTTATCCAATAAATTGTTTTAAATAGCAGAAATAATTTGACTTTTGAACTACATAGCTTAGAGGGTATTTTACAATAACTTAATGAATATTAAGTGTTAATATATAAATGTTAAAATATTGGCTAGCATAAAATATTTGCAATGGTGGTACAAGTCACTAAAAGTTGAGCATAAAATAATGCAATTTATGAGAAAATGTTAACATCACAATTTGCAATAAAAGACAGTTTAATCATTTATCCATGATACTTGATTGAAACTAAATAAAAATGTCTTAGAGTGTAAGATACCTGTTTAAAGTAACTCTTTTCAGTAATTGTTAAAATTTCCTCCAAAGAATAGTTTGGACTTGATAGTAAGATTTTTTCAAGTACTTAATTAAAAACAGTTATTTGCATCATTAACATTTCCATGAAATTATGGAGTTATGCTTACTGTTGTATTTATGTCATCATAAATATATTTTTTTCTAAAACCTTTAGTATTGTTCTTATCAAGAACTAGAAATGTGTTCTTCACACAAAACTTAATATTTCTGTTTTAAACAGAAATATCATCTAAGGGAGTGACTAAAATTACATTAGTAATCTTTTTTATTTTGAAAGAAAAATAGTAAATTAAATTGTTATGACTTTTAAATAAAATAAGTACCATTTCCAAATAAATATGAGCTTGCCGCTTCTACATACTTAGCCTGACATTTGTAATTTGTTAAATTTTTAGAGAGATGAAGCGAGTATTATTTTTTTCAATATTATTTTTTTAGAGTTATCTATGGCTTATGAAATATTTCTTGAGCATTCCAATGTGAAAATATTTGCTTCTGATGGAACTTGAATCCTGAACAGGTTACTGGATATACAGGAGATGATTTTGGTAGTAAATCTTCTTAATATCAAAATAAAATTGAAATTAACATATTCCATTGGCAGTTTTCCTCACTAACAAGCACTTAGGCTGCATGCTAGCAATAGAATGGATACATATATTATTTCAGGAAGAAATATACAGCCAAAATAATTATTCATCTCAGTTTCTCTGTTTGATATGTTTTGATTTTGCGAAATATGCTCATAAACATTGCCTTTATACTGACATAAATTTTATTCCTCTTTCACCTGACTGCAGCAACAAACAAGTATCTTTGACATAAATGACATTGAAAACTACCAGTGACAATTTTTCCCATCATTTCTGTGCACACTGATGGAGAAAATGAAGCCCTAACTCTCATCTTCCTTTCCTTTCTCCTCCTTTGCCCAGCTCTGTTTCATTCACCACCCCTTCCTTTTCTCCCCTATTCTTCTGTAAATTCTAGTTAGGCTGATTGTTTGCCTATAACATTTCACTTTTTAAAGGTCCATAGCGACTTAAGTCATTCATCTAATGGACTTTTCTCATACAATTCTGTAACAAGTGCTACAGGTAGAAAAATAAACACTATTTTCAGATACAGAATTAAACTAAAATAGCACCTTATAACATAATAAGTACAGACTTAAAGGTACCACAACAAAGATAATTTAATATGTGCATCCAAATTGAATACAATGAAGAAGTTTTGTTTCAAATGAAATCTGAAGGAATAGAAGTGGATTATGAGTGTTCCAGGAAGTGAAAAACATATATAAAATCATGAAAAGAAGAAAACCCATTGTCGATAGAATAATAGAATTTTACCACAATTTTGTAACAGAGTAGACTTTCAAAATCAGTAAAGCATTTTTTCTTTGCTCCACTAAGAGAAGCAAAGCATCATGAATTTCAAACATTATCTACCAGTGGAGCATGGTGATTTGAACTTTCACTTCTGTCTTTGAAAGGCTGAAGTAGAAGATCTGTGGCCAAGCCAGGCTACATAGTAAGTTACTAGGCATCTTGAGCTAAATTGTTCCACACTATCTCCACAATACAAAAACAAATAACAACAGAAACACATTCTCAAGTGATCAAAAAATCCTTCTTGTGCCTTGTAAATCATTACCTTCAGTGAGTACATTTTACTCTGTGCTGACAGATGTAGCTAGCCTGCAAATACTCACAAGTCCTAAAAATAAATAAATTAAAAATAAATTTTTAAAGGAATCTTATAGTATAAAACACCATTATACCATGAGACTAAAACCCATATATTGACCTTAGTCAGTACAAGGATCTTTGTTTTGTTAGCAAATATTTGTTAGTAAATATGAAAAGACAATGTCATGCCTTCTTGAAAGTAAAATTATTTTTATTTTTAAATTAACTTTAAACTTAATTATATGAAATTATAAAATTTGTAAATAAAAAAAATTGCACTCAAATATTAAGCAAGCCCCACAAATATACAACTCAATGAACTTCTATACCATTAGAGTAGCCATTTTAAATGTAATGGGGAGCTTCACAGTTGATTTTATAGTTTCACTCTCAAATATGTAAATAAACTATTCAAAGAAAAACTAGTGTAAGGAAATCCCAAGGCCTCAGTGGATTATTAGCACCTTAGGAGGCCTAGGCAAGTGCTTCCTGATGTCTGGGGATAATATCATCAGTATGGCGCTGTCTACCCCATTTTAGTGCAGAGGAACAGTAGGTAACAGTAAAGATATGTTGGCAACAATTAAGATCTACAAAGTCTATGAGAAACAACAAGAGGTTTTCAATCTTGAAAAAGGACAAAAGAAGCAGCTCCCTATGTTCTATCCATTTCTTTTTTTTCTTCTCTCACTCCCCACCCACCATTTATCAGCTATATATCAGGCAGAATATTTTAAAAAATAATCATTTTATTTATTATACCCCAAATGTTGTTGCCTCTCTGTCCCCGTTCTTAGAGTTCTTCATCCTCTTCTCCTTCCCCTTTGTCTGAGAGCATGGAGGGAGCTGTCCCCATGCATCCCTTTTCTGAGTTATCAAGTCTCTGCTGGATCAGGCAAGTCCTCTCCCACTGGAACAAAACAAGGCAGTCAATCTTCTTCTATATATAAT
>JADRCC010577702.1:0-30961 GCA_019843855.1 Hylomyscus alleni
CACACACACACACACACACACACACAAGGGAAGGAGAGAATTCACTCTCTGGCTTAGCCACAGACAGCTTGTTCATACATCTATAAATATCTTCCTACGCAAGCACCTTTAAGCAATGCTAATGAAACTCCCAGGGTCATGAAGAAAGAGGAGGCTCAGGAGGAGAAGGGAGAAGAGAAGGAAGAGGGAGGGGAGGAGGGAGGGGAAGAGGGAGGAGGAGAAGGTCACTGGTTGGAAAGAAGAGGATCTGAGGAGTGGGTGGGGGATAAGAAACGGTGGGGGAGGGGATACAATCAAAACACCTATATACAAGGATGAAAACGTCACAATAAAACTAGTTACTATATATAATTTATGTATGCTAATAAAGACATTTTAAAAGGAAAAAAAATCAAAACAATGATCAATCACAGAAGCCGACTGACAATAAGCACTGCCCCCGACACACACACACACACACACACACACACACCAGAGAGGGGCTGTCCCAGGCCCTCAGCTCCGGGACACTGTAACATTACAGTTCAGCTCAGACCACAAACATGACTACAATCTCAGAGTCCTGGTCTAACCTCTACTAAATTAATACATTCACGACAGAGACGAGGCCTGCCTTTCCGAGCAGGGGAAGAGGCTGGCTCGCTCTCCAATCATCTCCCATTTGCACAGAGAGAAGCACAGTCACATTGTCAGCATCTAGAAAGTTGTCGTTTGCCATGAGAAGCAAAGAGGTGACACAGCAGACGAGGCTGTCACTGGGGCTCCTGCTGACAGTAGGCTGTCATCATTAGCAGCTGCTTAGAGGAATGCTATGATCAGGCAAGGAGACCCGACCCCCCCCCAAACCCCCCTCCCCCGCACAGACAGGCATTTCCTCCCCGAGAAGAAGATGCCTTGTAAGGTTTTGCTGAGGACCTCCCCTGCCATCCTTGATAGAAGAGGTAATGTGTTGCCTTTGTAATTGAACAGGCTGGAAAGCAAGGTGCCTGCTTCAATTCTATCACGCTGGATTTAATAAAAGCTCCCATCGACTTGGTAGCATGAAAATAAGTGCAAACACTTGCAAAATGAACTCTTCCTGTCAGGGAATACGTTTCTGGCTGATTTAGGAGGAGCAGAGCTTTTAATGAGATTTAAGATGTTTGTGTTCTGGTTATTTCCATAGCCCTTAGGTGCCTCTAGGGATATAGCGAATGGTACAGGAAAGTTTGAAAGTGAAAAGTAAGGATTTCTCACATAAACACTCACCAGAGTCATCCTAATGGGATTCTAGATAAAAATGCTCTGTTATGGCAGACAAGCCTACCCTTACAGAGCATCGAATATGGAATATTAAAAGGAAAAGAAAACTTTCTTTGTTTCTTCTGTGCTTTGGGTGAAATTCGTGTAAGGGTTTTTTGGAATAATGCCGCGTAATTTTGCCTGTCGTTGGCTTTCCTCTTTGGGAAAATGAATTCTCTCCTTCTGGTCCTTCAGACCCTTCCCCTTGGGATTGGGCGGGACATCATTAGACCATAAATGACTTTTACGGAATTGAAGATGACATGGCCGATCTCAACAGACACCAGGGATGCGGAGTGGGTAGCTGATCATAAACTGTTCCACCAGCCACATACACAGCGCAGGGAAGAGTCAGGAAGCGAGGAAGTGATAGTGGTCGTGAGACAGTCCCCATCATAGCTTAGACTGAATGTGTTGTTGCATACCTACAATCCCAGCACGTGGGAGGTGTGTGAGCATGAGGATCGGGGGCATAAGGTCACCCTTGGCTTTCTCTACGGCCGCATGGAAAGCCGAGCCTTCTTGGACATTAGGCAACACTCAGCCCCAGAGTAAGGAATGTTTCCTGTGGCCTACTCTAGAATCCGGAGCAAGCGTGCCTGCTCTCCTTTTCGGAGATGAAGAAATGGACAGCCTTCGCCCCCACCTACTCAAGAAATGGAGGCAAGAAGATCTCAAGGTCACATACATAGCCGGACTGAGCCACTCAGTGAGACTTGCCATACACTAAGATTTTAAAAAGCTGGGATGTTTAACAGAGGCCCTGGCTTTGAAACTCTTACCACAAAATAGGAAATAGAAGAAAGCAAAGGAAAAGCCAAAGCCTTATCATCTTACCAAGTTTCAAATAAAAGCAGAAAGTTGGCTAACTACACATGAACCCAGAGATCATGGCCAAAGGGATGTGTCAGTTTCTTCAAACTTTAAATATTTTTCTATTCCAAAGCATAGAGTGTTTTATTTGATATGAAGGGGTCACGATAGCAAATACCGAGAGCAGCTGACTAGCATCCTGCAATGATTGACAGGGGACAACACTCCCATCTAGGATTTTCTCCTTTCTAATAAGTCATCTGTTGGCTTATGAACACAAGTTTTAATTCTGAATGTTTAGCCATTAAAATGTATTATTAATTAAGGGGTGGGGAAGGTGATTTCGTTGGTAAAATGCTTGCCTTGCAAGCCTAAGGACCTGAGTTCAAGCTCTAAAAGCTATGCAAAGAAGCCAGATGGGGTGATGTATGCTTGTACACCTCAAGCTGGGAACATGGAAACAGAAGTATATCTGGGGCTTGCTGTCCAGACAGCCTAGCCTACTTGGCAACTGTAGGAAAATGAGAGACTCTGTTCCAAAAAAAAACCTGAATATCATGTGGGTGTTCTCTGACCTCCACAGATATTTATACATACATACGTGCATGTTTGTATGTATATGTGTATATATATATATATAAATATATATATACACATATACATATACATATATATATCACACATATATATATACACACACACATATATATACATACACATACACACATACATACATGTTTGTATATGTATACACACACACATATATATGTGTGTGTATATATATATATATATATATACACACACACACATACACATACCTTCACATACATAATGAACACATATACATACAAACACGCATACAAGAATACTGGTTAATCAAATCTGCATTCCATATTAGCAATCTTAATGCTTAAGGTAGCTCAGGATAGCAGAAATGTCACTGTCACAATTTGGATGTGAAATGTCCCTCGCAGGACTATTTATTAAGCATTTAGTCCTTAATTGATAGTTCTATTTTAGGAGGTGGCAGAGACTTCAGAAGGCAGCACCAAGCTGGCACAGACAGGTCACTGTTGGACTGTCTTGGAAGATGATCCCTAATTAGCTCATCTCTCTTGTCTCCTGTCCATTATGATATAAACAGCCTCTGCCATAATGTCATCCTGCCATAGAGTAGACCTAGAAAGGGAGCCTGGTGAGCATGGGCTGAACTTGAACCCAGGAGGAAAAAAAAATCTTTGACTCCCCAAGTTGCTTTTATTAAATATTCTGTTAAAACTAATCTCTGCAGGAAGTCTACACATAGCACATGGAACTGTGACGCAACAGACCTTCAAATTGTTTCTGTTTGCCTGAGCAATATCAAACCAAGGTGCGGGGAGCGGGGAGCGGAACAGCAGAGGACGTTATGACCAACTCCTCCTTTCCCCAAACCGAGGCCACTTACTTTGCCTTGAGTATCTCCTCCTGGGAATTCCACTCTGGATCTTCCATCAGCTGTAGTTCTCTCAGTACCTTCCCGGGCTTGTAGGCTGCATTGGTGATCATGGTGAGAATCTGTCGGGAGGAGGACACCACAATGAAGCACAACTGTGTCAACTCCTGCTGAATTTAACAAGGATGCGTTGACTGCTCTTGACAAGAGGTTTTCATTAAGTGTGGCAGGTTCTGATGAAGTGTGATAGAATTATCTGCTGGGCGACAGGGAACTAACTTACCATCTAGGAAACATAAAACCTAGCCATGCTGGCTAGGAAAAAAATGGAAACAGCTAGAGGGGCTGCCTGATGCTCAAAAACTGAAAAAAATGTATTATTCCTCAACAGGATTACTCTTCAGTCCGGTTCGGAGATTTTCATTCTGTTTTGAAAGACCCATGGTAGGGTCTGGAGAGATGGCTCAGTGGTTCGTAATAGGCACTGCTCCTGAAGAAGGCCTGTACTTGGTCCCCAGCACCCCCATCTAGCAGCTGACAACTGCCTGCAATTCCTACTCCAAGGGATCCAACACCCTCTTCTACCTTCCACAAACATCTGTATCCATGTGCATATCCCCTGGAATGCAACTAATTAAACATAAAAATCAATCTTGTACATTCTATTACGTAATCAATGAAGCATGTATTTGAACTGCACTGCAAATACTTCAGATACCTGTAAGGAGTGAAATGAGTTCCTAGAAGCTGATAAGGCCTCAACTTCTGAACATTTAATTTGACAATATTCTTGGGTATGTGTTGTAAGCAGTAGTCTGTACCATTTAACACCATCCAATATCACATTTCTTCAGATAACGCACTCGTTTCCAAGTGTGAAGTCCAAGGAAATAATTAATGTGGTGACTGCCTACAGCACAGTGCCCAGAATGACCAACTGTGTCCACCCTAAGAACCAAAGGAAGAGGTTCTAGAGAAGTGAGACATTCCTGGTAATTCTCAGTGTGCCTATTTACCAAACAACGAAGGGACCTAGAACCAGCCCTGAGCACTGGCCTTTCACTAAGCAAGTCAGGATTTACTAGTGTGTGTGTGTGTGTGTGTGTGTGTGTTTTAGAGACAGTGTCTCTTATAGCCAAGGCTGTCCTTGAACTCTGATCCTCCTGCTTCCACCTCTGAAGTGCTAGGTATCCAGAATGTGTTACCATGCCTACGTGACTCTTAACCTTCACAAACTCTGCCGCGCTCCAAGCTCCTAATACCCACATGCATTAAGCAATCTGAAGAAGTGAAGCAGGGCATCAGCTATTAAATTCCACAAAATGGACACCTGTGGCAGCTCCTTGGGATGTGAGGATGCAGACAAGTAGGAGAATTACATGGCATCTCCCCTCCTCCAGTTTAGCCAAGTCCAGAAAAGGTATTAATAGTCACATCGGGCTGAAGGTACACTCTGCATGAGTGGGAGCTATATACAACTCAGAGTGAGAAAAATTGTTCCAAGATGAGAAACAGGCATTACTGCCACTGTATCTGTTTTGGGTGGAAATCAGTCAACATGAAGGAGAAGACAGAAGATATTCAGAAAACTATCAACCAGGATGGCTACACCCTAAGGACCTTTAAAAACATGAACTTTCTCATATTACTTAAAAGGATTGAACTTTTGTTTTATAGTATGCATGGAGGAGGATGTGGCTGCGTTGGAGAATACCTGTCACACCAATATGAGGATCAGAGTTTGAGTCCCAGCACCTGCACAGTCAGCTGTGGTGGTGGGCACCCATAAGCCCAGCACTAGGAAGACAAAGGCAGGCAGATCCCAGGAACTGGCTTGCCAACTCGTCTAGCCAAATTGGTGAGTTCCAGGTTCCAGGTCTTGGGACTTGGTCTCAAAAGTTAAGATGACAGAGGAAGATAAACAAAGGTGACTTTTGGCTACCACATGCACTCACACATATATGTGCATACATCTTCCATACATGTATACAAACATACAATTTACAACACCCCCCCCAAAATAAACAAATTTTATTATACAGTTACTATGGCAACACACTTTGTCCCTGGTTGACATCTTGCTTTGTTCTGAGGGCCCAGACTATCCCCAACAAGAAGCACATTTGAACCCAGGGACTAAAGGGAACAAGGCAATGCAAACTATTGTGAGACATTTTGTTATCTGCATTAAAACAATCATCTGATTTTTCTATTGGCCGTCAGCACAAGTTAAGAAACTGAGCTTAAAAATAAATCTAATTAGAGCTGGCTGCAGTACCATGTAAAGTATTTATCACAAAGCAATAACATTTCACTTGCTTCTTTTCATTGTGACTAGCAGAGAAAACCCCAGAGCTACAGTGTCATTTTCTGCATATCAGAATGCGTTTTGTGACTGTGAATAGAACCAGAACATGTCTTCCAGAGTTCATTTCAGCCTGGAAACAAGCAGCAATTAAATTTGAAAAAGCAACCGATAACTGAATTTTTTCTTATGGCTTTTCCCAATACCGACCCATTTGTTTTCAAATTCAACAAGGTCTCTCTAAAACGTTAGAGCACTGATATGCACAGTGGTTGTGTCCATGATAGCCAAAAAAATACAGACGTCCCATGAATAGAACTAAGGGGGAGGAGGGCTGGGGTGATTGCCCAGTGGTTAAGTGTTGGCCAGGTGGTGTAAAGACCCGAGTTTGGATTCCCATAATCCACATAAACGTCAGCTCTGTGTGGCGGCCCACCTATGATCCCAGCCTCGTAAGAGAGAAAAGAGGATCCCAGGGCAACCTGCCTGGTCAGACTAGCCCTAGGATAAGGGTTTGGTTGACAGGTGCTATCTTCATGAATAAGGCACGAGAGCCCATGGAAGATTCCTGATATCAACCTCAGGTTTCCACATGTAAGCCAGCACACATGCAAACATGCATAGACACATTATCACTGTACATATAAACACACAAATGAAAGAGGAAGAACTAAGTTCTTAGCTGTTATCAATGGGCAGAGTTAAACCAAATGACTTTGCCTTGCAAACTATCAGAACACAATTCAGTATGTTTTCCATAAGGGGTCAGAAATAAGCATGAATCCCTCCCTCAGCTAAGGAGACCATCAACCAAGATCTGTCTGAGCAACTCCCCTTGGAAATTCACATCACAAAGCACAAGCAACCCTTGGAGTTTGGTATGATGAGAACACGTTCCATTAGTAAGCTCCTCTCCAATGGGTATCACAGAAAAGCTATGGCCTCTCTCGTCTGGGATCAAACCTCAGTTAGATCCCTTTGAAACTACAGGACTTTGGGCAAGAGGATATGCTCCATTTGCATGTGGAGTACTTACACTAATCTGATCATTTCCCCTGCAGCTACTACCGCACATAGAGCAGCCTCTGTGACCCTGCAGGGACAGGCTGCTGACACTGCTATCCCCCTCCTTACATTATTTCTGCTGGATCAGCTGGCAACTGCAGAAAATCATCGTAAGGGCTGCTCACCCCTCTTGCAATGAGTTGGATCTGTAGGGCCCAAAAAGGCCTAGGTGTTAAAGGGTTGGTCCCCAGGGCTAGGCAGTACTGGGAGGTCGTATAATTGTTAGGTCACTGGTGTGGCATGGACCAAACGAAGGGATCCTACTCCTGTCTTCTTTCGCTTTGTCACTTTGAATCACTGAGGCAAAGAGCCTTCTTCCACCATGTGCTTCCTGCCACGATGGACTACCTCACCAATGACCCCAAAGCAACTGGACCCACTGGGATCAGGACTGGAACTGCAGCAACTCTGAGACCAAATATTTTTCTTCTTTTCGAATGTCAATGGTCTCAGCTATGCTACAGTCATGAGAGATGACAATATCCAGATAGCTCATTCTTTTTCTCTCCCATGCCTTCCTTCCAAAAGTCCCTCCATAGAGACCTCCTTTGAGCACTTTCCCTCCATGATGGTCAGCCCTCTGACTGACTACTGTACTGTTAGAAAGCAGGGACGCCACGTTACTATAGTCTCTGTAGCTAGAGCTTTGGCTGGAAGTTGCAGATGGCTGATAGATTCTTTACAAGATTCTAGTCAGTAAATTTAAATATGGACCCAGAAAAAAAGTTCACTGAAAATTAATGACCAATTTATTCAAAGAACTTTTCTGAGCCCATATAATGAGGTGAATGGAGGTCCAAGTAGGAAATGGCTTTGGTTTTAAATCGTCATTGCGGCAATGTCCTCCTCTACGGTACAATTAGAAAGTTCAGTGAGTGTACTGTGTCCTCCATATGGGCAAACAATATAGAGAGCCACAGAAATAGTTTGTGCTTTTCTTTAGTTGTGTTTCAGGCATCCAGCATCTGTCCATATCACAAGCTCTGTGTGGCCGTTATCCTGGAAAGGCTCACCCAAGCCTGCTGCGTTATTCTTCATGGGTGGATGCTCAACATTAACTTCCAGCAGAAGCAGCACAAGCACAGGCAAACCCGTCCAGAGGCATGCCTTTGATTCTGATGGGTGACTAAGTAGGGTCCCGCCCAACAAGGCCTTTCCTCTGTCCGGTGCTATTGGGAAAAGTCATTACTAAAGAGACTTAGGATAGATGGTGAGAATGAGAGCGTGTTGAACAGTTAGCCCCAGATGAGACTTTTATTAGGATGTTCTACCAAGTTCAATAATACTGTGTAAGGGGAACAGAAAGAATCTAAGAACTGGAGAAAAGGGTGATGTTGTAGAAGGCTGTCTTTGGGGGAATGACAAAGCCTTTGCATTTGTTAACGTTTAGCAGCTATGATGGCCTAAATGGCACCTGCATAAGATTAGGACCAGAATGTTCCATTATGGAGCAGGAAGCATAAATGAGAAGCCCTGGCCCTCTCTGAGGATTTGTGGGGTAGTTAAGGGTTGCTGGGAGAAGAACGATTTTCATCAGTGGTACAGCCATGGGTGAGTTGCCCATGACCCTGTAAACTACCTCTCACCCACATTACTCTAAGTAAGCCTAATTCATGGGTTAAAAAATTTAAAGTAGAAGAGAGTAATTGAAAAGAGGAAGACATCAGTAAAAAGGGAGATGGGCTAGTTGGACATAGTCAGGGACGTGTATCATCAAAATACATTAAAAATACATATAAAATGTCACAATAATGTCCAATATTATTTAACAAACACTAATAAAAAGTATTCAATAATATAAAGCAATCCCTATTACTGTAACTGTAATTTCTCTCTGTTTCACTGATAGACATGACTTAACAGCCATCCTGATTCCATCAGCTCCACAAATAGACTGCTATTTGGCTTCACACACTGGGGACGGAGGGAGAGAGAGAGAGAGAGAGACAGTAAATCATGAGATAGACATAAGTATTTGATAGATGGTAATGACAGTAAGAGATGGTAGACAAATACCATGCTAGATGACAAATAGGTGGATAGGTATACATAAGTAGCTATAAATGCATAATAGATATGTGGTGATGATGATAGATAATAGAGAGCTAGGGACAGACAAGGAGGAAGAAGACAGATGATAAGGAAGATAGATGTCATAAGCATAATGCAGTTGCATGATGGCTGGATAAATGGATAGATGAACAGGTTGACAGGTGATAACAAAGGCAGAATAAAGATATAGATGACAGGTAGGTACACGTGGTAGGGGATAGACAAATAGATCAAAAGATATAGAAGTTAGATACTATAAAAGATGATACACAAACAGATGATAGATAGGCAGATGCATAGGTCAGTGGCAGATAAGGAGACAGGATGCCAGAGGGAATATGTAGATAACTGAGCAGGTTAGCTAGGACAGTGAGGAATATATCTTTATTTCTTAGATCAGAAAGAGGATGCTCATTTTGATGGATCCAATGTATGCTACTACACTTAGTCTCTTGACCACAGTCATGCCTACAAGTGTAATCACATTTCAGGCAACCTGACACATTGGTGTAGAAAGTCACACGACAAGGAAGCATACACCACTGAGGCTCATCACATTCGAGGAAGTGATACACCACAGAGGTTCATCATATCCAAACGTTTCCTACAGGTACAGGATTCGGAACCCTTTCTCCTAAGAATTAGGTAGCAGAAAGAAGAGCAAGGGAAGAGCAGATTGCGATATTTTAAGTTCTAATATTTACAATATGTGTCGGTTTTCCCTTTATTTAATTTTTTTTCTTTATCTCTAGAGTGCAGGCTGCCAAAGAGAGGTCACACCTCTGCAGAGCTTATGTAATCACAGAGTGACAGGCAGCTGAATATATCCAAAATGATGTGAAGAACACAGAAGGGGACTCCTAGGGACTCCCCATTTGAAATGACATGCTTCTCTTTTTGTTAAACACAAGGGTTACAGCCTGGTGGATATTGTGAGCCAAATGACTTCTAAGGGATAACACAGATGTTCCCCAACCACCAGGAATCATGCTGGGATTCTACCTTCACAACCTGGAGAATCTCTTTAATGACAAAGGGGCAATTATTCTCCACGCTCAGTGTTTTCAGAGTCATTTCTGCCAGCAGCTCCTGGTTGGTCCAGTACCAGTTCATCATGAGAATTTGAGATACTCATCCATGACACACTGGCATAGCTCAGCAGAGGAGACATTCTGCTCCTCTAGTTTCATGTCCCTGAGAGAGAGCTGGCTCTCCACTTAATATGAGCACGTGTATACACCTCTAGTATCACCATGCCATATAAACCAAATGCAACAGATAAACAGATTCATAGGATGGTCCAACATACCATCCTATGTTTTAGAATCATACATAAGTCCAGGAATTGTCCATCTCTCAGATTTGTCCTTGGTACACTGGAAAAGGCATGACAGTGGAATGATTTGAAGTCAAAATGAATGGTCCCAAGTGGCATTGATTTGATTGAGCATGCAGGTTTGATGTATGACAAAATACTATCAATAATATCTGTCCCTGGTAATTTTATGGTGCCCATAAGATGGCCCTTAAGGTGTCATCAGAAGACTTTACTTGGTCCTAACCTCAGAAAGTCAAGGCCTTCTTTCTCTGGGTGATGCACCACCTTAAGTTTACTTTTAGAGGATATGCAGAGTTGAATGGACTCTAGTTCCAGCTTATTTCAAACTATCTTCTCTCAACACCATCTCTGGAGTCAAACTTAGTCCAAGATGCCTCTCTGAATCTCTACAAAGCCTGCTCAAGCTCAGTATCCAGAAAGCAAGCAGACACAGGCCTTAGCTACCATTTTCTAGATACTTCCTTCTCTGTAACATAGAGACCCCTCATACATATCTCAAGACCCCTCTCCTTAGCTCGCAGCTAGCCTTTCCAAACACCAGCTCTCCATCCACCTACAGACATTAGCAGACCAGACGGAGAGAAAACAACTCCCATTGCACATTTTCTGAGGATACAAAAGTGTTTAATTTTCCAATACTGCCAATGGCTCAGAAAAGCAGCACATTCTGTCGCTGCTTCAATTACCTCGTTCTCTTTAAGCAAAATGAAATCTGAAGCCATGCAGTGGCTCTGGCACCAAAGGAAGAACATTAGCATAAATATTGGTTTGGTGGAACTCACATTTTTCTTGCACTCCCAGAACTGAAGCACTTGCTTTTTATTTATTTATTTACTTATTTTTCCTCCATCCTGCTACCCACGTTTTTAACCATCAGCAAAACCCAACTTTTGTCATCAGAAAACTGCTTCTGGCTAGGCTTTTAAATTTGGTGGCTGGCAATCTATCAGAAAATGATTGAGGATAACAACCTTTGACTTAAATAAAATCATTTAGTCAAGTAAAATAGCTAAAGAGAGACGGAAGCCAAGGTTGTATTGTTGGGTAAGGTAGCTAACAGATACTAGAGAGTCTTGTGTTAGAAACCAGAACCTGTCATTCGAAATCAGGCCTGCAGGTACTGGCAAAGGAACAGGATCACTCACTGTGTCTTTTTTACGTTTGGTGACCTGGACTTGTCAATCAATACCAGGCTCTAATAAGGGCAAATGAACTAGGCCACCTTAGTCAGCCACAGTCCAATCAATGCTTAGAGCCCTGTCAGACCAAGGGATAGTAATTCTTACCTTATATTGAAATGGAAATTCTTGCCTATTCTTGTTTGGGTTTATTTTTTTAATTTTTTAAAAGTAAACATCTTTTTAAAAAGATTTACTTATTTATTTCATGTATGTGGGTACACTGTTGCTCTCTTCAGAAACACCAGAAGAGGGCGTCAGATCCCATTACAGATGGTTGTGAGCAACCATGTGGTTGCTGGGAATTGAACTCAGGACTTCTGGAAGAGCAGTCAATGCTCTTAACCGCTGAGCCATCTCTCCAGCCCCTCCTGGATTTATTTTTGAACCATGAATCCTGTGTATAGGAATCTATCTTCTGTGCCAATTAACCAGTGATCCTACTGCCTAACCTAAAAAATACTGAAGTATTACCGAATATACTGTCCTGGCTTGCAATCACCATTTCTCTTTAGAAATTTGTCACTTGTAGAATCCATTTGTCACTTGGTATGGACAGGATGAATACTCTTTGGTAACTGGACCTAAGGCTAAGCTATATTCAGAGAAGCTGTTTATAAAATGTCACTTCAGAGATGGAGATGGAGAGGTCGGTTGGTCAGAGTGCCTGCCTAGCACAGACAAAGCCCTGGATCCAATTCTCAGCATCATATAAACTAGGCAAGGTGGTATAGGCTATAATCCCAGCACCGGAGAGACAGAGGCGGGAAGAGCAAAAGTTCCAAGTCATCCTCAGCTATAGAGGGAGCGTGAAGCCAGCTGGAGATATATAAGACTCTGTCTCAAAAACCAACAAGCAAACAGACAGACACAGTACCTTCAATGTGCTGCTAGTGGAGGACTGGATCTGACAGGCCTGTACTTACTGTGCCTGTCTCTGGAAGCTCCGAGACCTGTGTACGTACTTGTAAGCAGCATTCCTGCTCCTCCTGCCCCCCCTCTCTTCCCCAGCTTGCTGATGCTCTGGGCCTTTCCGCTCTCTCGGAAGCACCTGACTGTTTCACTTCCCTGCAGTCTCATGAAACACCTACCCTGTTCCACAGCGTCTGGGCGTGCCTCATCATGGCACCGGGGATTCGCCTGCTCATACCCCCTCTGTCGGCCTATCGTTCGGCTTAACAAGCAGCTCACTCAAGGTTGTGACTTGAAACAGCCTATTTGACTAAGAAATAGCCAACCTGTCAAATGCTCCTAAACAAATAACCACCAAAGATATGTCCATGTTTTACAGGTTTCTCCTAAACGCTTTGCATTCCCTCAATACTGATTCGTTTCTAAATATACAGAAGGTTTTGACAACCAATGGCCTGGAAAACCAAACCTCTTTCAACTGCTTTGATGACCTTTCTCTTTAGGAAAAATGGTATTAAAACAAAACAAAACAAAAAAATGTAGGCAGCTGGCTTACCCAGTAAATTGCTTGCTACACAAGTATACTGATATATGTTCGAAACCCAAAGCACTCACTAAAATAAAACAGAAAGAGAGGGGGTAAGGGGCAGAGACTGGGCATGGTGACATTTATAATCCAAGAGGGGGGTGGTGGAGACAAACAGATAAACAGATTCCTAATTCTGGCCAGCCAGGTGATATGAATCGGTGTGATTCCGACCAATTTGAGAGATATAGTCTCAAAAAGTAAAGTGGAGAATGACTGAGGGAGACATACAAAATTGAACTGTGGGGCTTGGAGAGATGGCTCAGCAGTTAAGAGCACTGACTGCTCTTTCAGAAGTCCCAAGTTCCATTCCCAACAACTACATGGTAGCTCACAACTATCTTTAATGGGATTTGATGCCCTCTTCTGATGTGTCTGAAGACAGCAACAGTGTACTGACATAGATAAAATAAATAAATCTTTAAAAAAATTGACCTCTGGCCTTAGTACACAGGTGCACTCCCCTACAGAGAGAGAGAGAGAGAGAGAGAGAGAGAGAGAGAGAGAGAGAGAGAGAGAGAGAGAGAAATACGAAGATGCTCTGTTGATAGAGTCATGCTAGCCTGGTATCACTCTGAGAAATCCTCAACAGTCCAAACTTCTCAGAAGAGCAAAGAAAACCACCTGCACACAGCTTCCCCTGAGCTCTTTGGTTCCACTTGACAATGAAACACCAGGCAACCCCCGAGCCTCTTGGGTTTCACTCTTAAAATATAACACATCCTTTTGCACATTTTTACACCTAAGAACAGCCTAGCATCCTCTGTTCCAGCCAGGCCTGACCCATTTGCCAGAATCTTCCCTGAATGCCGGCCCATGCTGTGCAATTGTGATTTTACTTACTCATCTCTGCCAAGTCAAACGTCACCTGCCATATTTTGTCCCCTCCCCCTTTCCCTCTGCTCTCGGAGCACTATGCTCCTCTCTCTCTCTTTAGCCCATCCCTATGTTTATGTAGCTTTGGATCACTTAATTTCCTCACAACTGAATGGGAAACTCAGACAGACGAAAGCCTAACAGGGCTGGGTTTTGATGCAGTATTTCAGATAGTGCCAGGATCTTAGAAGCTGCCACATAAACATTGTTCAATGGGAAGGTGGATTGTGTAGCCACCGAATTTTGTTTTCAAAAGCATTCATCATGGCATGGTAGCAATAAAAAAAAGTCATACTGGTGTCCTTTTTCTTAAGAGAGACCCTGCAGAGACTCTGCTGTGCAGGGCGAGAGCAGAGCATTCCTAGAAGAGTCCAGAAACTATTCCACTATTCCAGTGGGGTCACCAGATACCACCTGTAGCTGGACCAGTCAGTGTAGTAGAAGAACCTCCAATGTCCACTTCCAACCTTCCGGGTAGCCTCTACTCTAGGTCACCTGCCCAAACAGGAAGGAAATGGGAAGTGTCTTCCAGGTGATGAGTGGCCTGGGCTTTGCCTGGACCAAGCCATGACACAAGCCTCAGCTCAGGAACGTACAGAGACCAGGCAGAGTACTGCTACTGACTGAGTGCAGGAACCAGGCAGGCATTGTGGAGGAAGAGGACAGTGAAGATATCACTTGGGCTGGAGGTCTATCTCGATTGATAAAACGTTTGCTTAGCATCCAGGAGGCCCTGGGTGAGATGCCGTCACTACATTAAAAACTTGAGTGTTGGTGTATAATGTCATTGTCAACTTTGGGTGGAAGAGGGAGGGGCAGATGAGTTCTAGGTCATCGGTGAATTCTAGGGCAGCCTGGTATCTATAAAGACCTGTCTTTAAAAGGCAAAAAGGGTAACGGGAAAGAAAAGATGCCAGTCACTTTATTCTGCCCTCTTGCTTGCCTGAGGTAGCCTCTTCCTTGAAAACCTTAAAACAATCTGGCGTCGAGTGCTCAATACATATAGTCATTCTCCTGTCTTGATTTAAGTCTATCGCGACATATCTCCCTAACTCATATGGGGGAGAAGCATATTGATTAGACCATGAGCTTTACATGGGTAGGGATGTCACTTGCCACCTTGAAATCTCTAGTGTTCTATCCCCAGAGTTGAGATGTGCTTTGCTGAACGTGAACTAAACCGGATTGAGTGGAGAGACGGAACATGTGCTTTGGAAATGGAACACAACATAAAGCTCCCATTCAGACAATTCGAACGCCCTTACCTCTTTAAGCACCAGCACACAGAGGCCAGGTCCCACGGACTGAGGTAGCTCTGAAATCCTTCCTTTGTTCAGGTACGGGCCTGAGAAACACCGGTGGTTGACGAACAGCTGCGGGCAGCAGTACTTCGCATTGATGGCTCCCACTAGAATAGAATGGTACAGTGGGTGCTGGGGGGTCACTACATCATGACGTACGGGGCTGACAAGACCTGTGCTGGATCCACAGATCTCACTTTGACTGCTGAGGAATCTGGAGAAGAAACGGACTCTGAATGGTCATCGCTTCCCCTAGAGCTAGTGCCGTTAGGACTCGAAGCAAGCATCCTCTTGGTTCAGTTTGAAAGTAAGACAGAGAGAAGCATGGTTTTCTTCTTGGAGGAAAGTGTCTTGTGTCCTAACATCAACACATTTTCAGATCTGTAATACTATCTTAAGATGTTGGTTATTTTCCTCACTATGGAAATGAACACTTTTCTGTGGGTTATATAGCATTGAAGACACAGAAAGAAACAGGCAACAGCAATGACAAACCAGGTGTCATTACAGAGCTCCAGGACAAACACTGTCCTACAGATATGATCCCCTGCACGTCCTACCCCAGTAACTCCCCTCCTTACCCATAGAGCAATGGTTCCTAATGCTGGGACCCTTTAGTACCCTTCATGTTGTCACCTTCATGTGACCCTTCCTGTTGCGATGACCCCCCACCTATAAAATTGCTTCCATTGCTACTTCATAAGTGTAATTGTGGTACCATTATGAATCTTAATGCAAATATCTGTGTTTTCCGATGGCCTTGAGTTGACTCCTGTGAAAGAGGATTCGATCCACAGGTGCCTTAGAAGTATCTGTCACACTGAATGTGACATTTGTCATGCTCATACAAGTTAATCAACTTTAGTGCTCATCACGTGAATGTGTGCAGCAAGTGATACACACCTGGGATCTTCAAAAAACATGTCATGGGTGATTTTCTGTCACATTTTGTTAGTTTGCTTAAGTTTTGTGGGGTTGCAAGTCAATAAGCATATAGCAAATTTTGCCAACAAATTGAAAACTCTCTGTTTTCATGTGTATACATGATTCTGCCCTTTTATGGACATGCCACAGTTTAGTCACATCTCTTAAAAACACTTAGCTGTGGCTACTTTTTTAGAGTTTCCAGAAATGTTTTAAGGAACACACCTTCAAAAGTTGGCTTCAACATATGGGCAAGAGATTTGCGTGAGGGCATAGTGGAAGCTTCTCCATCCACCTACATATCTATAGAGGTGAAGCTGACCATACTGCTCCCCACAGTCATGACCCCACTGGCATTCCCAACAGCATCACCTTAGAACTGCTGTTGTTCCACACCCAGGCCAACTATGTATTGCTACACATTTCCATATTGCCAGTAAGACAGAGTTAAAAACCCTCAAATGGCTTGAACTCCTATCCTTTGAAAACATTCATCCTGCAGGGCATGTTAGTCTCTAGACTGGTATGGAATTCACAGCAAATCTGCTATGGGATCGCAGGTGCTGGAATAACAGGTGTGCACAACCACATCCAGTTTGGGTAAAATTTCTTGGTGTTTGTGAATGCAGAATAATGTCTCTCTTTGGGCTAAGGGCCCTACTCTCTGATGTGCTCTTTTAGTCAGGATTTGCCAGAGAAACGGTGAGATTCCTTTAGAAATATTACATTTGTTTGAAGGCAATTTAACAGTTCTGAAAGGTCTTAATAGCCAGTAAATAGGAAGCAGGAATTTTATATTGAATGTACAAAAAAGAGTAATATTACTGCAGTAGACTATAAACTGGTGTGTTTTTCAAAAATAAAAACATTTTTAAGTTCTATACAAGAAGGAAGATAATTAACTTCACAAACTGAATTTACTTATAATTTTTGGTAGTATTACCCAGACCTTTAGTAAAATGTTCATCTAGTCTATTTATAAAATAGAGATCTCAGCTATAACAGTCGATGCAGACATATCTATAGTCACATTTGATGGTCCAATGGTAGTTCACAACTTTGTCTCACAAGGATGCAAGACTTAATGTGTTAACGAATATATTGTTCACAATCAGACTCGGGTTTGCATGAGTAAATCAACAGTGAGTGGATATATGTAAGTCACTGGGGCAATGGAGCAAATCGATAAACCAGACACAGTGGCACACACTTGGAATTCCAGTACTAGATAGGCTGAGGCACGAGGATTGAGAAATCAAGGCTAGCCTGGGCTACCTAGAAAGACCATGTCTCAAAAAGTCACATGGAACTGTGTTAAAATAACAAGGGAGGAATGGTCAATACCAGTTCTCCATGTTTTCCTTTTTCTTCACCATGGCCAGGGATGCAGGATGCTAATGTGGTTTACAGTGGCCAAATATCAAACAAGTTCTTTTCCTGAAGATTACCAGACAGGTCTACAGGCCCTGACCAAACAGATGAAGTACAACTTTAAAGATGAAGTACAACCTTAACTTCATAAAAGTTTTTTTAAAGTGTCTATATGTGAATGCATAGCATCAGAGAAAGGAAGGAAAGGAGGGAGGGAGGGAGGGAGGGAGGGAGGGAAACGGGCTCAAAGTTGAGAAGCAGGAACTACAGCCTCACACATGTCTGCAGTCGCAGTGATGCAGTGGAAAGAGATGGCATCCTTCACGAGGCGTACTTACGTGGACTCTCCATCCGAGACAGCAAGCAAAGCTCATGAGGTATTTTCTCAACAGGCACTGGGGATAATAATCTGTGGATAAAGAAAATCAACTATTAAGGGCACAGGCTTAAGAAGAACGGATTGGCACATTGCGGACTCTTTGTATTTAAAATTAGTACACCAGGAATTCAAGACAAAGCCATTACAAGGTAGGCCATTTGTACAAAAATAGCCCCAGTCAACTAAATAAGGAGGTTATTTTGAAAAACTAGTGTTCAAATCCATTTGATGACCCTAAAAAGCCTAGGCACACAGGGCTCTGAGTGGCCATACTTGACCAATGAGTTTCCTCTGAACTTAGAATAATGTCTTCAATTACATTCTAGATACAACTCACATAGGATTAATATCAGACTTCTCCACTGCAACTGCCTAATTAAAACAACCTTCAGGTTACTGTGGACATCTTTAATCTATGCCTTTGTGGGACACAGATATACTAAAAAGATGACTCAAGAGGAAGAATTATAAACTGGTGACTGTTGAAACTTTTATTCTGGCTTGTTCTTTTAGACTTTAGGTAAAAAGTACATAGATAAATTTTTAAGTGTGGTATAAGGAGAATATAGGAATTCTGGGGCTCACAGGGGTTTACCTGGGGTAGCTGCATAGCAACTGCAGTTTTTGAAAACTGACCTAAATGTCAAATAAACCATCAACAGATATATTAAGAGGGGGGAGGGCTGCATCCTCTGAAGCCGTGGATATTAGACTGTAGTTCCCTGAGCCTAGAGAACTAGCATCCGTTGGAATATATAGGCGTACAGATTCTCCGATTAAACCCCAGATATCCTAAACCAGAAACTGTGAGTGTGGGGCCCAGCAATCTGTGTGAGGTGTGACAATCATTAATCCCTGAACTGCAAGTTAGGACTCATTAGCAAGAGCTTGATTCTGATCTATCTACATCATGTTACATAGATAAACTGGAGCTAAGTCACAAGCTTGCTCCGTGCCGTTCAGTGATGACTGTATATAAAACGCCACAAGGCATTATCCCCATTCAGTGATTGCTACCAGTATCTGTTTCATTTCTTTTAGTTAAATTTAAGCCTGAAAACATGCAAAGGTGCTGTTTTCAGTTAGCTTTATTACCATATGTTTTTGTTTCCTTAAGAAAACACAATCCCTTCAGATGGAAGGAACATTTGGATGCGTTTTAAATATTTTATAATGCAGAAAAGGCTCACCAGAAGTCCCAATTTTTCAAACACATCCCGCCTGCATGTACAACACGCTACCCTAAAACCTCCATCCCCACACCAAACCGCAACCTGAATCCACATCAAAATGGAAAACCAACATTTTTTTTTACACTTGAAACCAAATTTTATATTAAAAAAAAAAAAACAAACCTCAATAGTTATTGTTTTTAAATGGGAATGTTAAACATGAAGAATGAAAGCCACTTCTCAAGTTCAGCTAGATGGGTGTCTGGGGACCTGGATGGCATTGAGGACTTTTGCTTCCAGGTGTTCAGGGTCATCAAAACAGGTCACCCATCTGTAAACTACACTTGTCACTCGGGGACACAGAGAATCAGCACCAGAGGCAGTTATGTCCATCCATGTGAAATTAAAAATGAGAAATAACCATGGGGGCTATAGAAGGCTCTGAATTTTGCACGTCGTAGCTGCACGAGGAAGAACAGCTGTCCCACAGCTGGCAAGCTGCTCGCTGGCTGATGCCCCAAGGAAACTGGGCTTTTGTAGCTAACCATGCACTTAACAAGAAGAAAAGGAAGTGGGGAAGTGGGGGAAATACATACTGTTTGTCTGTCTGTACAAGGACAGCCTTTCTCTTGCTTTTTGCTGTAAAACAGGAAAAGAAGAAGAATAGGACACTGTTAGTGAATTTAAGTCTTTTTAAATGGCTTAGTGTAAAAGCATACCCTGTTGGATTTATTTCGAGGTGGGGTCTCATGCAGCCTAGGACTGGATCTGTAGCTGAAGGCAACCTTGCATGTCTGATCCTCCAGGATCTTCCTTCAGAGTGTTGGGATGACATGTGTGTACCACCAGGACCAGCCTAAGAAGTTCTGGGCCTGAGCCCAGGCTTTCAGGGATGCTAAGTAGGTAGAGGAAGTAGTTGTATACACACTCTCTCATCAGACCTGCTTCCCCAGCACCTCGTTAGTTCTGAATAGGACAGGGATCATTTTTTCCTTTTTCTTTATTAGATATTTTATTTGCATTTCAAATGATATCTCCTTTTCTGGTTTCTCCTCAAAAAAGAAAAACAAAAACTTGTTCCCTGCCCCCTCCCCCTGCTCACCAACCCACCCTCTTTCGCTTCCTGGCCCTGGCATTCCCCTACACTGGAGCATAAGACCTTCACCAAGGGCCTCTCCTCCTCTGCTTCATATGCAGCTGGAGCCATGAGTCCCACCATGTGTGCTCTTTGGTTGATGGTTTAGTCCCCGGGAGCTCTGAGGGGACTAGTTAGTTCATATTGTTGTTTGTCCTAAGGGACTGCAAACCCCTTCAGCTCCTTGGGTCCTTTCTCTAACTCCTTCATTGGGGACCCTGTGCTCAGTACAATGGATGGCTGTGAGCCTCTACTTCTGTATTAGTCAGGCACTGGCAGAGCTTCTCAGGAGACAGTTTATTTACTTGCTGGCATTACAGGGATCATTTTAATATGTCTTTTAAGCCACTAAATAATGAAGACAGTCTTTATGGACAAGTCATAATTACTATTTTTTTTAAATTAAGATGAATCCTTGTGTCCATTATTAAAACTAAAAAGCTGTCAAAATCAAATGGCAAATATACATAGTATCTCCTAGCATAAAATAGATAGGATTTTATCAAACATGAAAAAAATGTAAGTACATCTATATAATCTTATCACTACACTGGCTATTTTATTTTAAAGAGTACTTTTTAACAAGGAAGATAGATAGAACACACATTACACTGCACATAAACACACATTAAGATAAATTGTTGGAAACTCCTCAGAAGTTCTGATAAGGTGAAAGATACTGCTAAGATAAGACATCTCCAGGTCAGCCTCAAGGAAAGGGAATAGACAGCTAGCCATATAACCAGCAAATAACGCAAGGGAGATGAGAAAACTCTGTGATATCTTTAAAGATTTGTTTTATTTTTAACTATACAAGTGTGTCTAAGTGTGGCTATGTGTATGTGAGTCCAGTCAAGGTTGTCTGATCCCTTAGAGCTGGAGGTCCAGGTGGTTTTGAGCTGCATGATGTGGGTCCTGGGTACCAATCAAGGGTCTCTGCAAGAGCAGTGTACATTCGTAAGCGCTGAGCATCTACCCAATTCCAATTCATTTCTTAAGCACACATTGTTCTGTAAAAGACGCAACCTTGAACTGTTATCCCACCAAATGCTAATAGTTGTAGAAGGTTGATTAGCATAGACAAGTGCTAAACTGGGAACTGTGGCGCACGCCTTTAATCCCAGAACTCTGGAGGTAGAGGCAGGTGGATCTCTGTGAGTTTGAGCCCAGCCTGGTCTACAGAGTGAGATCCAGAACAGTCAAAGCTATATATCGAGACTGTCTTGGGGAAAAATGCTAATGTTAGAAGATACAGAGTTATCTGAGTCAAGATTGATAACATAACACGTCTGTTATCATAGACCTGTGGTCTATCTTTTTATTCAGGTGATAAGCATTTATTAGAAATAAATACTAACAGAGGAGCTGGAGACATGGTCACTCACATGTATGCATATGAGTGCATATCCACACGTAGATACATACATATATGCACAAACTTAAAATAAATCTTAAAGAAGACTTAATGTAAAAATTGATATGAAGAAAACTCAATAGACTGTCACTCATAATTAGTCACTGCGAAAGCATAAACTTTCATATGTTCCAATATGGAAAAAAAAAGGTGTCTAACAGCTTGTGTTGGTTGTGCAGTGCCATGGTAAGAAACTGAGTACAGCAGGCTTGAAATCAAAATGCAAAAATGAGAAAGTGCTAGCACGCTCACATCAAGGTTTAGCGCATCGGGTTCTCAATAGCTAAGACGTGGAAGCAACCCAGCTGTCCATCGACAGGGGAACAGATAAGGAATGTGTGGCACAGAAAACAAATGGAACTTTTTCCAGCCATAGAGAAGAATAAATTTGTTGTTTTCAGAAAGATGTGTGCAACTGGACATGATCACATTAAGTGACAGAAGCCCATCTTCAGAAGACAATGCCGTTTGATTTCTCTCATTTGTACTTTACAGATTTTATAATTACAGGAAACTACGTATGCCTGTATCAAAGGAACTAGGGAAATGGCAATGGGAAGGCAAGGCAGAAATGAAAGGAAGATAGGATAGAGAAGCAATAAACTCAACACACAGTACATGTATGCATGAAATTTTGAACAAGAACATGCATACTAAAGGGCTTGACTATGCCCCCAAATTAGTAAGGACTTCTAACTTCTAAGTGATGGCTACAGTTATCAGAACCTTATTATACTAAATTTAATTGAGGAAACAAAACACTGCATTCACTTTAACCAACATGTGACTTCCTCTCCAGAGGAACTGGAAGACTGCAGTTTCTCCTGTCTGAGGGAGGAGGGGAAGGGGTGTGGCAAGAGGCTCTGTCTAAGGGATAGTAAAAACAAGGCTGTAATGGATCCTAGGGAAGACACCATGATGTCCAAAAACTCGTGTGGAATAATTATTATGACCTCAGGAACACTCTTCCCATGCCCCATTTACAAGGAGGTGGATTTTTAACCTGTTAAGCCAACATAGCCACCAGTCAGGAATAGGAGAAGTTCTAGACTTCTCCAAATGAATGCCAAGGACCCTCTGAAATCTGTAGGCATCAAAGATGTGAAACCACCTCTGAAGGAACTTTGTTTACAGCAGAGTCCTGATGCCTAGAAGTAAAGTACAGAACAGGGTGCTGGGAGGAATTAAGGCAGACTCAAAAACTCTCTAAGGATAACACTAGAAATACCATCTCTTTAAAAAGCTTTTAGAAAAACTGTCTGTGAAGAGAGAGAATGAGAGAGAGAGAGTGAGAGAGAGAAAGAGAGTTAGTTCACATATGTGGAAGTGAGAAGACTATGTCAAATGTCAGCCCTTATTTCTATTTATCTTATTGAGATAGGGTCTCCTCTTCACTACTACTAACACCATGCTGCTGGTCTGTGAGCTCCTGGGTATTTCTGTCTCCACCACCCACCTCATCACATAAACACTGGATTACAAGCTTCCACCACTGAGTCTGGCTTTCCACAGGTTCTGGGATCTGAACTCGGGTCTTCATGCTTGCAGGGAAGTGCTTCACCCACTGAGCCCTCTCCCTTAGCTCAAATATCAATCATCTCTTTAACAAAACATGAAGCCTGTTTAAGGGCTCATACTGCTTAAATAGTATCTTGGTTGTAGACTAAGGAGAAATAAAGGCAAAGATGCACTCAGTCTGAAGATTGTTAAGCCTCGGAGTTTCCAAGGGGAAGGACCTACAGTGTCATGGTATGGTTGCTTTATGTATATGGATGTGATGTGTTGTAATTTAACTACATAACATGATGTAAACAGGTTAGTAACAGACCTGTGTTCAAGTCTGAGCTAATAGGCACGGATGCTCTTTGCATGCTTCATGTAGAGAGCTTATGGAAACCGAGGTTGCTAAGTCTCTACCCTCAAGTTATCTATTTCAAGATATCTGGTGATGGACTGAAGACCTGTTATATTGGTACATTAGAGGAAATGATATAATTTGGTATGGGGCATCAAAAAATATGAGATCATATACTGTTAAATTTAAACATTGCTTAGGTATTGTTAGAAGTTGATGCTAAGAGCATTTAGGTCAGTAAATTGCTAAGATCATGTTTGATTACTTGATTTTTGTTTGGGGGATATGTGTGTGGTACCAGAACACATGTGCATGTGTAGGCCAGAGCAAAATATCAAGTGCCTTCCTCCATTCCTCCCCACATTTTGTTTTATGCCAGCATCTCTCACTGAACCTGAAACCTGCCTATTCCACTAGGCTGGCTCACCTGCCAGCAAGCTCCGGGGATCTACCCATCTCTGATTCCTAATGCCGGAGTTATAGACAAGTAGAGGCATGCCTAGCTTCTTACCCGGGTGTGGGGAGTTTGGTCCTTATACATGCACAGCAATAGTCACCTACTGAGCTGATTTCTCTGGCCCTATTGATTCTTTTAGGGGACACTACTAGAGTTCTCCATTACATAATAATAGAAAAATAGGACGTCAGCCATGCCTCCAGTCCCAGCACTTGGGAGACAGAAGTTAGCAAATCTCTGGAAGTTAGAGCCCAGCCAGGGGCTACATAGAGACCTTTTCAAAAAATGGGAGAAAAGAAAACAACAACATCATGATGTCTAACCTAAGCTTTCCCAATCAAAATAATGGATTGCACTGTGATTGCCCCCTTACTGTCACCGAGAAGGATGTCCAAATGTCCATCTGATGTCAGCATTTAAGGAACAGCTGAGATACCAATACAGGCATTCTTCAGAACACCTGAAACCCTTAGTATCACAACCTCCCATACCCAATAGTCCGTTTAGGCACCGTGACTACGCACATGAGGGTTTTATCAAATCTCTGTCCACTGGGAAATACTTACAGGATGCTTTGTATGGTGTGGTCAAAGGGTAAGAATTTGCTTCACACCAGCCCACAGGGAAGATGTCCATGGAATCCATATCCACAATGACTTCTGGCATTGGGGTCTCCAGACCTGTGTGGGAAGAAACCGAAATGATGGGTATCAGAAAGAAACACACACACAGTACAATACAACATCCCTAAGACTGAGAAATACATTCCTGGGAATGTTTTACAAATGGATAAGAGTATAGGGGATGGCTGATAGAGTCTGTAGTCTTACAGTGGGTACAAATTCTTTAGCGCATCTAAGATAGTTCAAATAAAATAGAAGTTTGGAGGAAACATATATGTCACCCTAAAAATGAGGAGGGAGAGGATGCTAAGAAAAACTGGATCAGAGCCAGATATATTCGGAAAGGGACCAGATGTCCCCTTTCCTAAGAGTAGCTGTGAAACTAAAGACATGCGGTACAGCTTGTAAACCACCATGGGAGAATTCGTTCCACACCAAGCAAAGAGTAACTGTTAACTAAATAAAAGCAAACATCCGAGCCAAAAGCTACAACCACAGGGAATCTACTACTTAGGAACTGAGAGATAAGGCAGTCTCCTGAGAGGATGCATTTGCCTCTCAGCTTTGACTGCAGTGGCTCATTTTTGTACCTGTGTATGTACGTGTATATGTTTGTGTATGTAGAGTTGCACATCTGTGCAGGTATGAGTGCACTTCTGTGTGGAAGCTAGAGTTCAACCTCATGGGCCATTCCTCCACCACATGCACCTTAGTTTTTGAGATAGGATCTATGACCCTAAGATCCTAAGTACGCTAGGCTGGCTGGCCAGTGAGACTCAACTCAGGGATCCAACTGTCTCTGCTTCGCCATATGCACATACCACAACACTCAGGTTCTTTTCTGGGGATGGAACAAAGATTTTTGCGCCTTTGTGGGAAATACCTTACCAACTGACTCATCACCCAGGCCCTAGACTCATTCATTTTCAGCTCCGTTTGACCTGCAGATGCTATGTCACACAAAACACTTTTCTGTAAGGAAATCTTCTTTTATTCATGAAAAACATCTAACACCACATCCTGTTTCCTAATTGCAACTGTGCCCTGTGGCAAACCATCATCACAGCTGGGAAATGTTGAGAAAAGATGAGAAATCTGCAATGGGAGCTGAAGCATGGAGCACCTTGGGCTACAGAGAGCACAAAAGTTGGACCGTGCCCCACTGGTTAGCAGAAGGAACTTCTACAAGGAACCAATATATTATGTTAGTTCTCAACAAAACATAACAACAGTTCAATGGACAAAATCTCAAACCAAGAACTCAAAGAAAAGATAAGAGGTCTCCTAATAGCCAGCAACTCTCAATCTACTCAGCTTCGTTGTCTTCACTGATATTTAAGATAAAAATATCCCTGTGCCCTCATCAAATATCCACCTTATCACACAGTACCTACAGAACTTTAAATCAGATTCTCCCCTGACCTGCCTTCCTGAAATGTCAAGAAGCTAAACACCAAGTCCCAAACACAAAGAAGTCCCAACTGCACCCTGCCTAACCTCCATGACTGACGAGCTCTTCCTTCTACATCCTTAGGAAGAGATATGAAGACGATATCGTGAAAACCGAATGTGCATTTTAGTAAGTGAAAGCTCTTAATTTACTACTAAGCCAATGGATTGGTGAATATTAAACATTTCGGAGGGAGATGGATCAGACAATAAAGCGCTTGCTTTGCAAGCACAAATCCCAAATCCTATGTTTGTGTGCTTGTTGTTTTTGCTTGGCTTTGTTTTTAAACTAGGCAGGGTGGCTCATGTTTGTAACCTGAGTTTGGAGGAGACAGAAATAGGCAGATCCCTAAGTTCCAGGCCAATGGGAGACTCTGTCTCAAAGATCAAGCTGAACAGAACCTGAGGAACAATTGTCAAATTTGTCCTCTGGCCTCTGTTTGCACAGGGACACACATGCACCTGAACACACACATACACACACACACACACACACACACACACACACACACACACACATACACACACTTTTTTCCAAGTAACTTTCCCAGTATCTTCCTATGGACCAGACTCTCTTCATACTGAAGTGCTCATGAATCCTAGAGGGTCTAGCCAAAAAGGGTCTTAAGGATCTTCCTAAAGCACGAAATCATTTTCTCTACTTTGGGTTCATAAAAATAGTATTTGTTTCTTAATGTCTCAACCATTTTCCCTCAGGTTAAATTTATCCACCACAAACATCTTCACTTTTAGATTGTGTTTAGCCATAAGTAAGATTTTCAAGGTTATTAAAAGCAGTACTTCCAAAGGACTCACAGAGTGACCTTGACTGCTTAACCCAAGGTCCCCAATTGTTCTGTTGGCTTAAGCATATACCATATTAATGCTTGATTATATACATTTCTGTATAATGTACACATTAATGCATTGTCACGGCTGCCTTCACCAGGCTTTAAGGTTCTTTCAACATGGCTCCCACCCAACTAAACAAACATGAGCTAAGAGGTGTTAACTACTTTTTTCTCCTCAAGAAACTTAAGGTTCTTGCTTTTCTTCGACCCCAAATCTTGCCTCTGAAGGCATGTTTGAAATAAGACAGGATGGAAACGTGGGTTACCCTGGCCGGAAAGCTGGCTTGGGAAGTCAGAGGGTATATCCTGTAAACATGAGGGCCTAGGTTTGGTTCCTTGGCACCCACATAAGAAGCTGAGCATAGTTGTGCATAAAGTTACCTCAAGCAGTGCGTGGGGGTGGAGAGAGGTGGATCTTAACAGCTTACTGGCCAGTCGGCCAGGTCAAAATGGCAGGTTTCAGATACTATGAAGGAACTCAAGATACTGGGAAGATATTCGAGGAAATAAAGAGAGGACAAGCAGAGGATAAGCAGAGGAAGACACTTGCAGTTCCTCAATGGCTTCTGCATGGGGACACATAGGCCGCAAAGAAGATAAATGGAAGTAAGCTGGATTCTGTACATACCCCACATGTATATATACTACACCAAGGGAGGAGGGAGGGAAGGAGAAAGGAAGGGAGGAAGGCAGGGAGAGGTGGATGGAGGGAAGGAAGAAAGAAAACCCTTGTACAAGTAGGCAAGTCGGTATCAGCCAGGTTCTCCTGACGCCAAGCTTATAAACTCCGTTCTGGATGGTGAGTAGCAATTTTATATTTCCTTACATCAACCTTATCAATTGCTGTGAGTAGCATAAGTCTAGATACATCTGGAAAGGTTCCAGATAACATTTTAAGGAAAAGCTAATATTTCCAAGACTGGGGTCCTAACAGCTTAGGAAATGCTGCTGCGTGTGTCCAGGACTCTTCCTTCCTTGATCCAGGACTCCTGGGATTATAGAGACAAAGCTAGAGGTTTCTCCAAAGAGTCAATGCAGTAGCTATCACTTAATCTGTAAGCAAAACGTGCTGTATAAAAATTCTTGAAAAATTAATAAAATACTTACAAAAGAAAAAGAAAACCACTTTTAAATAGGACCACACTCACACTTTGCCTTTGTCTAAGCTAAGACCTATCAATACGGCTTGATTTCTTCATGCTAGAAGGGTCATCTCAAAATCCATCAGGAAACAATAGACCCCCTCCATGGGAGTAAGGTATATCAAGTGATGGAACATTCTGCAGCTATTAAATAATTACTGCAATGATCCCCAACATGTATTGTGAGGTAAGAAAAGACAGGGTACAGAACCATGAGTATAACACACAGGATGATCTGTTTTCAAGGGGTGAGGAGATGTGTGTGCACGTGTGCGTATGTGTGTGTGTATGTCACACTGTGAAATACTAATGGTAGTATCCCACAAGAAAAGAGCAAACTGCATAGGAGGAGGGAATCCAAGAGCAAGAGTGAGAATCTAACCCACGATAGCCCAAGATATCCTGTGCGTTTTCGACTTCTATATATGCTCTACGTTACAAACACAGCCTCCACAGCTCCTGGAATAACAGGAGCACAGCACAGCCAATACGGAAATAAGGATTTTGTGTATAAACACTGGGTTGTCATTAAGGTCAAATTAACATTCATATTACCATACCAAAAAAAAATTACAATGAAACCATTGCTAAAAGAACTTCTTTAGTTCTGAAATAAACTTACAAGCATCTGAGGATGTGGGACTCAGGTAGGAACCTTAAAGATGATTTCCCCATCTCCCGAAGTCTTTGTCCTGTCATTTCAGATCCCAAGGCTCTGCCTGTGTGATTTCGTGCATATATGCATTTGTACCTATTCTGGTGTGTCTTCAAGCATGTGTGTGTGCGTGTGTTTGTGTGTGTATGCTTGTGTATGAAAACATGCCTGTATGTACCTGTTCGTGAATGTATGTGTACACAGAGGGAACCACATTCCACAAGGGAAGACATTCACAGCTCTTACTACAGGCCAGATCCTTTTCCATGGGTTTAGTCCACAGTAATCCTGAGAGACTGGGACTGTTCTATCCCTATTTTCAAAACGAGCAATATGAGGTACAGAACAAGTAGACGAAGCAGCTAGTAAGTGTAGTGAGACGTGAGACTTGAACCTGTCACCTCACAAGTGTTCATTTCTTAATCTCAGTATATCAGGGGTGGCATTTCAAGCCTGTGTCTCTTTCCCTTTGAAGGCCTCCATACTATTAGCAGGAAAGCTACAGTTCACACAAGGATCTTGACATGTCAGGAATATGTGTAAAGAGGCTAGGTATGGTGGCTCATGCCTGAAATCTCAACATTTGGAAGTAGAAGTAGAAAGATCAGGAGTCTTAGGTGATCACTGGCTACATAGCAAGACCAAGACTAACCTGGGATACACAGGTCTCAGTCTCAATAAGAACATTCAAAAAAAGTTGTTGTGGTGGTGGTGGAGGAGGAAGAGGAGGAAAAAGAAGAAGAGGAGGAGGAGGAGAAAAAGAGAGAGGAGGAGGTACTAGTTACTACTACTATTAGTAGTAGTACTAGTAGTATAAAGATTCCTTCAAGGCCAGATTCACTTTCTTGACCTTTAATTCAAATGGCCTGATCTTTATAGAATCAGAAATTCTAGGTCTAGATAAGCTTCTGGGGCCAGTCTCAACCAATCTGCCTTAAGCCCTTACTAAGGACTGGGTACCTAGAATCAAACACAGGCCCAGATCACTGTTACACATATGCAGTCCAAGAAGGACAGCACATAAAAAGCATTATTATTAGTAGTAAATCCTGCACAAAACTACTTTTAGACATATACTGTATGACTACCCACATGGGGCTTTCTAGGAGGTTCATATAGATAGTAGAACGGCTGCTGCCAAGGACTGGGGTGAAATCCAGTGGGGTTCAGTACAATGGGTACAAGGTTTCCACTTTGAAGATAAGAAAGTTCTGGAAACCTTTGCTGGTGATGTTGCATAGTGATGTGATAGATTTAATATCACATGCCTAGAAACTTCTAAAAGTTACATTATGTTTATTTTACCATATTTTCCAAAGGCACCGTACCTTTTCCAACTAAAAATCTCTCTTTGGTGCAACTCTGGACACAAAGCTAGGGTACTTTACATTTCGAGAAACTGATGCATTTATCACTGGACATGCAGGATAAACACCAGTGTGTCTCCCTTGAAATAAAGTTCTACAGGTGGACCATCCCTAACCAAAGTTCCTCAAGTGGAAAATGATGTAAAATGTGAAACTTTCTGAGTGCCATTATAACTAACTCATCATAAAGAAAAGAATCCGGCATAAATTTTGGTTATTTGTGCAATCTATTAAAGATAATACATTAAATTAGTTTCAGGCCCCCGGTGTGTATGTGTGTGTGTGTGTGTGTGTGTGTGTGTGTGTGTGTGTGTGAGAGAGAGAGAGAGAGAGAGAGAGAGACAGAGAGAGAGAGACAGAGACAGAGACAGAGAGAGACAAAGACAGAGAGAGAGAGACAGAGAGAGACAGAGACAGAGAGAGACAGAGAGAGACAGAGAGAGAAACACAGACAGGGACAGAGAGAGAGAGACAAAGACATAGGTGATGGGATTTATGGCTTGGATTTGGATCCCATGTACAAGCAACTATTCAAAAACACTTAAGTCTGCACTCTTGTGTTTTGGATAAGAGACAGGAAACTTGTATCTCATAAAATATCGGAAAAAAAAAAGATTCTGGGGAAGTGGATAGCACAAGAGAAGCCAAGGAAGGCAGTGTAACAAAATGACCCCACTTAAGGACAACAGAGCCAGGAGAACACGTGAAACACCAGGCCATATCTGCTGCACAAGACAGTGATCAGGGATCAGGCTCAGTCATTGATGAGAAGAGTGACCGATGAGCTCGTGGTCCAGCTCACAGCTGCTGTACTAGACACATCGAAAGTGAAAGTACTGTCCACGGATAGAGTTCAGAGCTACACGGAGGATTACCTTCATTAGAATAACGAGATGAGAACAACAGTACAGCATCCAACACTGAGGCCTGCTATAGTGCATCTCCCTTCCTGTCAGGGGTTTATAAGAATTAGAATCTTTTCCCAGTGTGAACTAAAAATATTGCATTAATCTCCTATACTGTA
>JADRCC010577703.1:1026-16311 GCA_019843855.1 Hylomyscus alleni
GTTGGTTGAGTCAGTTGCCCTGCATGCCACGGAACCCCTGGAAGTCTTCAGACTGTGGTGTTGGTTGCCCAGTTGCCTTGTGTGCAGAGGAACTCATGAGATGCCTTCAAGCTGTGGTGTCTCCAAGGGATCAGACAAACTAGGTATTAGTTGCTCAGTTGCCCTGCATGCAACAGATCTCCTGGGATGCTTTCAGGCTCTGGTGTCAGTTGCATTGAGTGCAGCAGATCTCTTGTGATACCTCATGCTATGGTGTCTTCATGGGAGCAGGCTAGTAAGGCTGTCTGCCTTGGCTGATAGCACAAGTCAAAAGAAGAGTGGCATTCACCAGGTGGGGGGTTTGGGCGTTGATGGATCCTAAGTCCACTGGGTTCCCAGTAGCAACTGTGGGACTTTGGGAGTGTTCTTACCAGATTGCCTGAGTGCAGTGAATCTCCTGGTGTTCCTCAAGCTGTGTTGTGTTCAGGAGAGCAGGCTAGCTAGCAATCTGCCCTGACAGAAAAGCTGGCATCTCTTTCTTTAGATCGGGAAATTTTTCTTCTATGATTTTGTTGAAAATATTCCAGACCTTTGAGCTTTAACTTTTCAACTTCTTCTATTCTTGTTATTCTCAGGTTAGGAACTTCATGATATTCCAGATTTCCTGGATATTTTGTGTTGGGATTTTTTATATTTAATAAATTCTTTCACTGATTCTATGTTCCTATATTTCTTTAAGGGATTTATTAATCTCCTCTGTAAAAGTATGCATCATTTGTATAAAACTGGATTGAAGGTTTTTTTCTTGTGCTTCAGTTGTGTTAGGATAGTTTGCTATAGTATGGTTGATGTGCACTGAAGTTGTGATATTGCCCTGGAATTTGTTGATTTTGGTTTTTTTTTATGGGATTTAGCCATCTGGGTTGCTTTGGTTCCTGCATGTTCTTATATTATGTACTTGAAGTAGAACTAATCTTGATATACCTGTATAGCATGCCTCTGATGACTATCCTTGGGCTGTAGGTAATGGATCAGCAGATCCATATGGTTCAGGATCCACAGGTTTGATGAAGGTGGGCAGAGAACTGAAAATAGAATGGAGGTGCACCAGGAATAGAAGACTGCTCAGGGGATTTAGAGTACTCCAAAAGACTCACAAAGCAGGGGAGATGGGTGCTGGAAGGAAAGCTAACCTGCATGGTTCAGGATCTGCAGGTCTAATTCTTATGTTTCTTTTATATTATATTATATTATATTATATTATATTATATTATATTACATATATTATGTATGTGTGTTTGTATATGTGCCTGTGTAATATAAAATGCTATTGTTTTATATCCACTAAATTTCTTTTGAATTTATAAGGACAATGTCCTATATACTATATATAGAAAGACACCTGAAATCTCATTGGTTACCAAATCTATTTGTTTCTCAATTTAATTAGGGGCAGGTATGTGCAGAGAACTCTATGTCCATCCAACATTCTTATTATTTTCAAAATCTCCATGGCAGGGAAGACTCTTGAATAAACCAAGATAAAGTTACTTCTTAAGAATAGATATACTTTTCGGGGAATAAACATAAATGATTCATAATATACCCTGTCCTTCATAAATACAACACCTAGAGATAAGAAGCCGAAAGTGGAGAACAGAGCAATGGTAAACATAACATTTGATTCAGTGTTGCTCACCTGTGTCAAACTGCTATGATAAATTCAAGGCTCTTACCTTTCTTGACTAGGTATGGCTGTGCCAGATTTCAAACCAGTCCAATGACTCATTGCAGTGAACATTTGCAAGTAAAGCTATATCAATAGAGGGATATACTATGGGACACACTGTGACATACAACATCTTCTGGGAGGCATGTTTACTATGCTTAAGTTTTTTGCTCTTATTATTGTTTGATTGTGTTTTATTTTGAGAAAGAGGATTCTGGGCAAAGGGAAGACAGGATGGGAAAATGTGAAACACAGGAATAATCAAAACGTTTAAAAACTATGAAGCCATTCATTAGGTAGATTGTGAATTACATAATATTTCCTTAAATGAAACACTTGACAAGAGTTGACCCATGGCTGCTGTGTCCTGTTTACAATGTCATGAGGGTACCCTCCAAATTCCATCTGAATCTGAATGCTTGGTCAGAGAGTCAGTATCAGGACTAGAAATTAATAGTCCCATTAATTTATTCATTACTTTTGTTTGGGTCTGGGAATCACAGCACAAACCACTCAAATACCAATCTCAATCAAATAGGGATAGTTTATCGAATGACACACGCCAAGACTGTTTATTCAGAACCTTGCTTCAGTCTCTGAACTTACTATGACCTAGAGTTTAGATCCTATGGGGATTTTGTGCCTGAAATCTATAAACATCTGTGCAAAGTTGTTTGGCCAATCTCCAATAGAGGAGTTTCTTAGGAATATGTCTTCTCTGTACACTACCAGGAATCATCTAGGAGAGGCTAAAAACTATCAGGTGGTTTTTGTGAGATGGTTTTACAATGGACTCTCAACTAGGATGAATGATTCCTTTTCAGGCAATGTCAATAGAGGCTACATCTTGGAAAGTTTCCTGCTACTAATATGCCTTCACTGTTATTATTAAATGTATATAATAATCACTAGGTGTTAGCCTACCTTTTTAATCAGATTTCATGAAATCAATGATGATGTACAGTCTTGTACCATGCTTTGTAAACAAATAAGTGATTTCTTTTTTATTATATTTTATTTTATTTTTTATTAGATATTTTCTTTATTTACATGTGATACAATTTCTCCTTTCCCAGTTTCACCTCCAAAAACCAAGCAAATAAACAAACAAAAACAACAGGAACAAACCCCTGTTGTCTCCCCCCTCCCCATGCCTGCCACCCCACCCTCTCCCACTTATAGGCCCCTACAATGGGGCACAGAACCTTCACAAGGCCAAGGGCCTCTCCTCCCAAGTGATTTCTTAATACTTAATGATAATTCTATAAGAATTTCTAAAATTATACTAGTAATTATTAATCCCTTTATAATAAGACTACAATTAAAGCATTTTCTGATAGGAAAACACCAATTAGAACTCCTTCTACTAAAATGACATGCAATCATTCCTAGTTGTATTTGTACTACTTCTTGTGAAATAGATCACATGTTTTTTTCCAAGCATTCTTTTTTTATGACCTCGTTTCATTTTAACATTTCTAAGCATCCCTTTTTTGCAAAAGCTTGCTAAAAGGTTAAATATAAATTCAAATCATAAAATGAATAAAAAGTTTACCACAGAGATGTTTACATGCTTTAAAACTCTGTCACTCTTCATGTGTAATGAGTTAACTGCTTCTGAGATAGAAAATAGGCATTTACAACTTAGAATGCATTCCAAGAGGTTTTAAAACAGTTAGACAAAGGTGGTAAAAGGACACTAATGATTTATTGTAGCTACAAGAACAGAAGATAAAATATTGACTGGGTTTATTAATATAAAAGTTCTGTGATAAGTTAGTCAAAAGAAGTATGATTTTAACTTTCGATGAATCTTTGGAGCTAATGACAGATAAAAATGTGATGGAAGGAACAAGGAGGATGAGGAAGAGGAAGAAGAGAGAAAGAGGAAGAGCAAGAATAAGAAGGAGGAGGAGAAGAAGAATAGGAGGAGGAGGAGGGGGGAGGAAAAGAAGAAGAAATTATATCCAAATGTGCATTAGTGACATGGATCTTATGATAACGAACTACTCTGTTTGATATTGAGGGACATGGCACAAGAAGTAATTGATGATGCCTTATGGTCTGTCAAAAAGTCATAATTAATGGGATATTTACCCCTAAACCCACTTTTTGCAAGAGTTCTGCTAAAATGACTTGGTACCAAATGTCTTCTTAACATTTATGTTCCCACCAATCCAAAACTCCATCATGATTTTTAATATTAAGGAACAGAATGATGTGCTGCAGTGACATGGTTTCTCCTGCATATGTCATGCATCAGTGCACTCTAAACAGCTGTAAATACCTGCATAAGGCCATCCTCATCAGCACTACATCTTGGATAAATGTGAGACTTACAAAAGCCCAGCCCTTTTAAGGTGACTGAAGGTAGCCGGGCGGTGGTGGCGCACGCCTTTAATCCCAGCACTTGGGAGGCAGAGGCAGGTGGATTTCTGAGTTCGAGGCCAGCCTGGTCTACAGAGTGAATTCCAGGACAGCCAGGACTACACAGAGAAACCCTGTCTCGAAAAACCAAAAAAAAAAAAAAAAAAAAAGGTGACTGAAGGTACTTCCTGGTAATCAGAGAAAGGGTTTCATAGTCCTAAATGCTTTACTTACCAGCACCCTGAAATAAGTGAGTAACAATCACCCATGCAATAAGCCCTGAGGAACAAAAAATTAAAGCATGAATGTACATGAAGATGTTGGAGTGAAAAACAAGTCCGTTTTTATGGGGTGATGATAAAGAATAATTGTGTAAGATATAATCAAAGTATATGATACATTCATGTAAGGGAACTTAAAAATAATAAATTTAAGAAATTTTAAAGACTAGATGTTCCAGTGCCTATAATGTCAGCATTGAAATGACATAGGAAAGAGAATTAATTAACTCTTTTTGGCCAGGCCAACTGGCAGAATAGGGAAATTAATAGTTTAGTAAAAGACTCAATCTCAAAACAATACGATAGAGATAAACTGAGAAAAAAACCAAGTAGACTTCTGGCCACAATATGTAACCTTGCATGCACTCAGACTCTCTGTGTTTGTCTTGTCTTTCTCTTTCTCTCTGTGTGTCTGTGTCTGCATCTGCGTCTGCGTCTGTGTCTGTGTGTCTGTCTGTCTGTCTGTCTGTCTGTCTGTCTGTCTGTCTCTCTCTCTCTCTCTCTCTCTCTCTATCTATCTCTCTGATTTGTACATACTATTTAGTTTTTAGGTGCTAAATACTGATTAAGCTCATTGACAAAACAGCTCTAGAGGTGGGGTTGCCTCCCACTTTAGACTCCTTCAATGTTTGTATTGGTGTGTCCCTTGATATTTCCTCCACCCCCAGGCCTTGACAAAAGAGAAAAAAAAAACTCTAAAGTAGCATAAGAGTGCACATGCCCTGTCCTACAGAATGGAAGCAGAGTGAATTGTTAGAGGAAAACAAATTTTTTTCTGGAACAGAGTGGATGGTAAATGATTCCCAAATCCTTTACAGAAGCAGAAGGTTCAGCTACTGTGTATCCAGTTTAAGAGGGCCTGTGCATGTAAGGGGTCACAGGGAGGCTCTAATAAAGGCAGATTATCTGAATGAGAACCTGTCTCTCTCACAATATCCCTGTTTTCTGAGGTTTGCCTAACAGCATCTCCTGAATGCTGTGACCATTTGCCTGATCAGGTACATTATTGCCTTCCTGCTGTATGCTTTTTTATTTATTCACTGATGCTGACTTTGAAATTTATGAACTCACAACTTCAGAACTAAAACCATGGGAGTCATGGATCTTTCCTTATACAAACATTCACATAGACAAACTCAAATATAAATTTAGACTGAAATAGAAATTGTGGAATAATGAATTAAACATTTGCAGGGACAAGTGCATACCACTTTTATATTGGAGACTCAAACAGAGACAAATACGATTTATAATTGTACTGCATCTGCAAGTATAATTTCTGTTGGATGGGTTTGCAACCTGGAGACCAAGGAGGCCTCAGTGCTGCATTCTGTGCCCCCATCTAGTCTTTTGGAATCTTTCCCTGTTCTTCAGAGGAGGTCACAGATGTACTTCAGGCAGCTTTGGAATTTAATGTGTAATATTTACAACAATTTAAAAATTAAGCAAGTGAAATTGTTCCTCAGAGAAATATTAGAGCACAATAGTTCACTTAAATGTTCTTTTTAAATGTTATGCCCTAACTTCACTCAGATCTGACTCCAAACACTCTTTCTTTGTTCTGTGTAGACAAAGGTGTTTTCAAATTATTTTAAAACTGACCTGAGGTTTCTTGCTAATTGTCCAGAATTAGACAATTTATGTCTCAGATTAAGAAACACATATAAGGTTTGTGTTTATAATAAGTATTAAATAGCAGAAGAGTTGTGTGAATACCTACACTCTAGTTATTAGAATCTACTTTCTTATCCATAACAACAAATTATTATTTATTATATATTATTTGGACTGCTCTTAACTCCAATCAGCCAGCCCATATGGCCATGTTCTCTTTACTCCTAAACCATAGAGTCTTCTGTTTCTCCTCCTCCACATTTTTTTCCTTTTGGTCTTCCTCTGAACCCAAGCCTATTAAACCTAAACCTTAGCTCTGTCTTTCCTGCCCAACTGTCTCTCTAATGCCCAGCTATTGGCTGTTGGCATCTTTAGTTAACAATCAGAAATAACATGGGGCAGGGTCATTTAGCATATTATGTTTGACTCTCAGATCTGGGGTAATTAGTCTTGGGACCCAATATTAGCCTTAAAATATAAGTAGCAATAGGATACTCTACTATATTTTTATCTAACAAAAAGGCTGCTTTTAAAGTAAGAAATAATATATAGTGGTAACTACTCTGAAAGAATTATGGAAATGTTTAAGTATAAATTATTTTAAAAGTCTACTCCATGTTTTGTAACCTAGATGTGGTACTTAACTATCCTATCTTAAAGTTTAATCCAAAAGGAAATTAAAAATTGATTGAGACAAAATAAGGATAGTTGCCATAATTTGTTGTCCTGTTTTTATTTGTTTAGTAAGTCTATGGCTTAACTGAAGTCAAGAGGAAGAAGAAGCTACCATGGGTTAGGATTTAAGAGAACACAGTCCTGGGAGGGCTACACGGATTGAATTAAGAGCAGCCCAGATGAAAAAGAGTAAGTAATAACTTGCGATCATCAATAAGAAAGCAAATTCTAATGACATGAAGAGTAGTATCTGTCCACCATGTGTGGGGCACTGTGTGGCAGTGGTCTGCTAAGATAAATTATATTCAGTATAGTATTTGGCTTTGATCCCTGGAGCCCCTGTGAGCAATTTCTGCTTGCAGGGGGTGGAAGATATTTGGCCATAATTCCTGAGTCTTTGGTTCCTGTTTCAGTCACAACTCACAGTTGCCCCTGCTGGAGATGTGTGCTCTATCAGGCAGACAATGCCCCAAGCTCTCAGTATTCTAGCTGGACCCTAGTCCCAGTCATCTGACCACAGCACAACCAGGCATCCCATGACCCATACAATAAAAGGGGTGGTTTGCCCTCTCATCTCTCTCTTGCTCTCTCTCTTGCTCTTCCTCTTCTCTTTCTTGCTCTTTGTTCTCTTCTCTTGGCTTCTTGCTCTCTTGCTTTCTTTTCTTTCCTTTATTTCTCTCTCTCTCTTTCTCTTCTCCTCTCCTTTCTCTACTTTCCCTCTTTCTACTTGACCAGCCTTCCTACAGTAAAATATCTCATTTATACATTACCTCCTTTTTAACTAATGTGCCATGCAGCCACAGTTCAGCACGAGGAGAGAGAGAGTCTCAGCCAAGCCTCAGCAGCAGGCCCTGCTTTTGGTACAACAAGCATTGTGATGTTTAACGCTTGTTGTAAATATAAAAGCTTAGTGTGTATTTCATGCTGGAACTTAAATACTTGAGGCAGTGTAGAAACTTTGTCCAAGACTTAATACATTTTAGAACACGAGAGTTTAACTGTGTCACCCAGACTCTACTCCAACACACTATCCTCAACCTCTGCCTCATAAGAACTAGGACTACAGGCTTGTGCTACCCACAAACCCACTTGTAGTTTCCCATGTGTCATTCAACTTTGTTTAAAATTTCAAAAAGATTCTTGCATGTGCAAATGTCTCAAGAAATTATTATATTTTATGCCATTTCTAAAGTTCAGTTTTGCACATATTAATTTTAAAGTTGGTCTAAAGATGATTTTGAAAATATATGTCCATCTGACATTTCATCTTCTCAGTGGTGGGAAATAGACTTTAGACTTAAGAAATATGATATCTATTTACTCTGCATTCCCTAGAGCACCATATGGATTTTAAGTCTTCTGTAATCCCCTTAGGCTACTGCAAGCTTTGAATCTTTCTAATTTGACTTATTTGCTGACAAACAGTAACCTGATTCCTCAAATTAGGACCAATATCCACACACAGATATATACACTGGCTAACTTATTTTATTCTCTCTCACATTATACCTTAAAAACAGTTTCCCTTCTATTTATTCCTACCAGTCCTTCTCCCCTAAGTCTACTCTTCATCCTCTTCTCTTCCAATAAATAGAGCTGTCCTCTCATGAATATCAACTGCATGATATTAGATTTAAAATAAGCCTGGGTACAAAGCCTCACACCAATACTGGTCATGGCAACACACTAGGAAAAAATGGTCCAAAGCATGGAGTCAGAGAACTGCCAACTGCCACTATTAGGAATTCCACTTAAACCCCAAGCTAACAACAATAACTTAGATGCAGAGGTCCTAGCAGGCTTCACATTTGGACTCCTCTGTGAACCACTACGAGCCCAGGTTAGTTGATTCTGTGGGTCTTTGGTGGTGCCCTTTACCTTTCTGACTCCTCTAGTCTTTCCTTCCCTCTTCTGAAATGTTCCTGCAAGTGCTCCTTAATGTTTGGCTGGGGTCTCCATCAGTTTAGAAAAGTTGCTTGGTGAAGCCTCTTTGATAAAAATTGACCTAGGCACCAATCTGAGTATGGAAGATTGTCACTTGATACTATTTTGTTAATTTTTTTCCAGTCATGTTTGATCCTGAGACTCTGGGCAAGGCTGAGTTCCCAAGAAATACCAGTGCAGTCTGGGAGAGGAAGAAGATTCCCATGACCATGACCGTGGAAGCTATTCCAATGTTGTCCTAGGTCAGTGCTTATTTGCTCCAGAGGACACTTGTAAAACAAATTGGATGGTCTCCTTCACAGCATGTCCATCACTTTTTTACCTAGAAACCATCACCTTATGTTTATAAGTTCAGATATTAACATGTCTTTCTAGTTTGAAGTTTCCTAAATTTCATTTAGTTGCTATTGTTTTTTTTCATTTTCTTCATATTCTTTTTTTATTAGATATTTACTTTATTTACATTTCAAATGACATCTCCTTTCCAAGTTTCCCTTCTGAAAAAAAAAGCAGTGTTTCTTCCCCCTCCTCTCCCTCACTAACCCACCCTCCCCTCTTCCTGGCCCTGATATTCTCCTACACTGGGGCATAGAAAATTCATAGGACCAAGGGTCTCTCCTCCCATTGATGACCGACTAGGCACTCCTGTGCTACATATGCAGCTGGAGCCATGAGTTCTACCATGTGTACACTTTGGCTGGTGGGTTAGCCCCTGGGAGCTCTGAGGGTACTAGTTATTTCATATTGTTGTTCCTCCTAAGGGGCTGCAAATCCTTCGGCTCCTTGGGTCCTTTCCCTAGCTCCTTCATTTCTTCTAGAGGACTCTGTGCTCAGTTCAATGGATGGCTGTCAGCTGCTACTTTTGTATTAGTCGGGCACTGTGAGAGCCTCTCAGGAGTCAGTTATACCAGGCTCCTGTCACCCACCACTTGCTGGCAACCACAATAGTGTGTGCCTTTGGTAATTTATTATGGGAAGGATTCCCAGGTGGGACAGTCTCTTGACTCTCCTTACTTCAGTCTCTGCTACATACTTTGTCTCTGCAACTCCTTCCATCTTTATTTTGTTCCACCTTCTAAGAAGGATCAAAATATCCACATTTTTGTCTTCCTTCTTCTTGAGTTTTCTTGTTGTTTATGGATTATATTTTGAGTATTCTGAGCTTTTTGTCGAATATTCACTTATCAGTGACTGTATACAATATGTGTTCTTTTGTGATTGGGTTACCTCACTCAGAATGATATTCTCCAGATACAGTCACTTACTTAAAATTTCATAAATTTATTGTTTTTAATAGCTGAGTAGTACTCCATTGTGTAAATATACCATATTTTCTGTATGATTCCTCTGTTGAGATATGTCTGTCTGTTTCCAGCATCTGGCTATTATATATAAGACTGTGAGTAGAGCATGTATCCTTATTATACGTTTGAGAATTTTCTGTGTATATGCCCAGGAGTGGTATAGCTGGGTCCTCAGGTAGTACTATTTCCAAATTCCTGAGGAATCTCCAACCTGATTTCCAGAGTGATTGTACCAGCTTGCAATTGCACCATCAATAAAGGAGTGTTCCTCTTTCTCCACAATCTCGACAGCATCTGCTGTCACCTAAGTTTTTGATCTTAGCCATTCTGACTGGTGTGAGGTGGAATCTCAGGGTTGTTTTGATTTGCATTTCCCTGATGACTAAGCATGTTGAACATTCCTTTAGGTGCTTTTCAGCCATTGGGTATTCCTCAGTGTAGAAATCTTTGTTTAGCTCTGTACCTCATTTTTATAGGTTTATTTGGCCCTCTGAATTCTAACTTGTTGACTTCTTTGTATACATTGGATATTAGCCCTCTATTGGATATAGGATAAGTAGAAATCTTTTCCCAATCACTTAGTTGCTGTTTTGTCAAATTGACAGTGTCCTTTTCCCTACAGAAGTTTTGCAAATTTATGAGGTCCCATTTGTCAGTTCTTGATCTTAGAGCATAAGCTATTGGTGTTCTGTTCAGGAAATTTCCTGAAGGTACCACGTAGTGCTGAGATGAAAGTATATCCTTTTATTTTAGGATAAAATGTTCTATAGCTATCTTTAAATCCGTTTGATTCATAACTTCTGTTAGTTTCACTGTGTCTCTGTTTAGTTTCTATTTCCATGATCTGTCCATTGCATAGAGTGGGGTGTTGAAGTCTCCCACTGTTATTGAGTGTTGTACAATGTGTGCTTTGACCTTTAGAAAAGTTTCTTTTATGAATGTAGATACCCTTGCATTTGGAGCATAGAGGTTCAAAATTGAGAGTTCATCTTAGTAGTTATTACCTTTGATGAGTATGAAGTGTCCCTCCTTTTTTAATCATTTTAGGTTGAAAGTCGATTTTATTCCATATTAGAATGGTTACTCCAGCTTGTTTTTTGGGACCATTTGCTTGGAAAAGATTTTTCCAGCCTTTTATTCTGAGGTAGATTCTGTCTTTGTCACTGAGGTAAGTTTCCTGTATACAACAAAAGGTTGGATCCTGTTTATGTATCCAATCTGATAGTCTATGTCTTTTTAGTGAGGACTTGAGTCCATTGATATTAATAGACATTAAGGAAAAGTAATTGTTGCTTCCTGTTATTTTTGTTGTTAGATTTGGAATTCTGTTCATTTGGCTATCTTATTTTTTTGTTGTTCTTGTTGGAAGAGTACTTTCTTGCTTTCTTGTAGTTTTCCTCCTTGTGTTGGAGTTTTCCATTTATAATTCTTTGAAGGGCTGGATTTGTGGAAAGATATTGTGCAAACTGGGTTTTGACATGGAATAACTTGGTTTCTCCATCTATGGTAATTGAGAGTTTTCCTGTGTATAGGAGCCTTGGCTGGCATTTGTGTTCTCTTAAGGTTTGTATGACATCTGCCCAGGATCTTCTGGCTTTCATATTCTCTGGTGAAAAGATGATGTAATACTGATTGCTCTGCCTTTGCATTTTACTTGACATTTTTCCCTCACTGCTTTTAATATTCTTTCTTTGTTTTGTCCAAATGGTGTTTTGATTATTATGTGATGAGAGGAATTTTTGCAGCCAGTCCCAAAACATCCAAAGGAACCTCCACTCCCAGGCACTTTGACAATCTCAGGACCAGAGGTGAGGAGGACCAAACATCTGTCCCAACACCTGGAATAACTAAGACCAGTGTGAACAGGCACACAGGAACTCCTCCAGTAGAGTGGCTCGGGTTCCTTCTGGTCTCTTTGGGCTGGTGTCCTGAATGGACTTTGGGCACAAGTTCTGCAGCCACTCCCAAACACCCAGAGGAAGTTCCACTCCCAGGTGCTCTGATACTCTCATGATCAGAGGTGAGGAGGACCCAACATCAGTCCCAACATCAGAAGTAATTTGGACCAGCGAGACCAGGCACACAGGAACTCCACCAGCAGAGTGGCTCGGGTTCCTTCTGGTCTTTCTGGGCTGGTGTCCTGAGCAGACCTTGGGCCCAGGCTCTGTAGCCAGTCTCATAACACCCAGAGGAAGCTGCTGCACTCCCAGGTGCTCTAACAAACCCAGGGTCACAGGTTCCAAGAATCACAGGATCACAGAGACAGCTTGACTCTGAGGAGTTCTGACATAACCAGGATCAAAGGAAAGACAGGCTCCAGTCATAATTGTCAAGGGCAAGTAGCACTAGAAATAACCAGATGATAGGGGGCAAGCATAAGAAAATAAACAACACAAAACAAGGTTACTTGCCATCATCAGAACCAGATTCACCCACCATAGCAAGTCCTAGACACACCATCACACTAGAAAAGCAAGACTCAGATCTAAAATCACTTATCATGATGATGATACAGGATTTTAAGAAAGACATAAATAGCACCCTCAAAGAAATACAGGAGAACACAGGTAAACAGGTAGAAACTCTTAAAGAGGAGACACAAAAATCCTGTAAAGAACTACAGGAAAATACAATCAAACAGGTAAAGGAAATGAGCAAAACCATCCAGAATCTAAAAATGGAAATAGAAATAATAAAGAAATCAGAAAGAGAGACAATCCCAGAAATACAAAACCCAGGAAAGAAATCAGGAGTCATAGATGCAAGCATCATCAACAAAATAAAAGAGATAAAAGAGAGAATCTCAGGGGCAGAAGACACCATAGAAAACATTGACACAAAAGTCAAAGAAAATGCAAAAAGCAAAAAGCTCCTTACCCAAAACATCCACGCAATTCAGGATGCAATAAGAAGAATAAACCTAAGGATAATAGGTGTAGAAGAGAGTGAAGACACCCAATATAATGGGCCAGTAAATATCTTCAACAAAATTTTAGAAGAAAACTTCCCTAAGGTAAAGAGATGCCCATGAACATACAAGAAGCCTACAGAACTCCAAATAGACTGGACCAGAAAAGAAATTCCTCCTGTCACATAATAATCAAAACATCAAATGCACAAAACAAAGAAAGAATTTCAAAAACAGTAAGGCAAAAAAGGAAAGTAACATATAAAGGTAGGCCTATCTGAATTACACCATATTTCTCAACAAGGACTATGAGAGCTAGAAGATCCTAGGCGGATGTCATACAGACCCTACAAGAACACAAATGCCAGCCCAGACTAATACACCCAACAAAACTCTTAATTACCATAGATGGAGAAAACAACATAATCCATGACAAAACAAAATTTACACAATATCGTTCGACAAACCCAGCCCTACAAAGGATAATAGATGGAAAACATCAGTATAAGGAGCAAAACTACACCCTAGAAGAAGCAAGATAGCAATCTTTCACAAATCCACCCAAACCTAATTCCACCTCTTACAACAAAAACAATTGGAAGTGACAATTATCTTTTTTAATATCTTAATATGAAAATTAATATTACCAACATATCCTAATTGATCAAAATCCAATAATATGAGGAATTAGAAATTTGTTGATTGTCATCCAATAGTCTCTCTAATTTGGTAGTTGGAGAAATACGTCCAATATTGTACAATCTATATATACGTTCAGCTTGTTTGTTTGTGACAGTGTCTGGCTGTGTACAACATAAGGGTCTTGAAATCTTTCTTCTTCTATCTCAGCCTTTCTACTAGTAGTATTGTTTATTTCATGTTTTTACACTATACTATGGTTTTCAGAACAGCTTATATATTTCAAAAGTATTTATATACCCAAGGGAGACATAGACAGTTAAATTGGGAGGTGGCTTGTAGGAAAAAGAACAAAGAGTGAGACTGAATGCTTTCCTTGACATTTGTAACTCTTGTATCAAGATTGAAGAAGAGGATTTTATAAGTTACTCTTTCTCTGAGATGAATGCTTTTCCAAATTATCACAGCTAATGAACCAGATTCTTCCCTGCACATAATGTCTGTGTCACCCTCCAAGCAGAACCATTGTTCATTTAAACAGTTGGTGAAAGACTTTATGGATAATCCATCTTAATACACACACCATTCTTAAGTGGATGTAACCTGTTCTCTGTGGGCTGAGAATAAAGTCACTCACTCAAGTAAAATAGTTTTGAGCAGAGCAAGAAGTCTGTATCTAAAAATCGTGCCTACAATTCATTCCTTGGTGTAGCAGAACTGTCAACTCTCAGCTTAGCTATGATGGAGGTAAAATCCTTTGGTGATGTGAAGGTCATTGAAGTACAGCCTTATTACAATGAAATCCAATGTCTAAAATTTTTTCTTATTTTGGGCTTGTACTACAGTAAGACCCAAGATTTTAAACTCTACTAAATACAAAACAAACAAACAAACAAACAAAAAGACTATATATTTATGTTCATTTAAGAAAATACTAGTAATGATATATTATTTTGAAATATACAGTTAATATGTTTGGAGTTATTTAAAATTTATATTGAGAAAAATATATGTATTTTCTGTATTGCTGTAGACAAGCATATACATAAGACTGTTAAATTATTGTTTTATATCAAACAACTTTTATAATATTCATTTTTATTGTTATAATATTATATAAATTTTAAAGAATATGACAAAAATATTGTAGGTATTGAAGGGGGTCTCTGGGAGCAGTTGGAGTACAAAAGGGAAACAAGTATGTGATTTAATAATATTTACTTAAAATATGTTTTTAAATGTTAACAAATTCAGACAAACTGAAATCATGTAAATTTTCTCATCATACTGCAATAAAAGTTTAAAAAATAAAAAAAGAAAGTCTTTCAAGTGGCTCTGACAGTACCTGACTAATGCAGAAGTTGAGGATCACAGCCATCCATTGGACTGAGTACATGGCCCCCAGTGAATGAGCTAGAGAAAGGATCCAAGGAGCTGAAGGGTTTGCAGCCCATTAGGACAAACAACAATATGAACTAAGTAAGTACGCTCAGAGTTCCCAGGCACTAAAACACCAACCAAAGGGTACACATGTTGGGACTAATGGCTCCAGCAGCATATGTATAGCAGAGGATTTCTAAATTGGTCATCAATCGAAGGAGAGGCCCTTGGCCCTGTGAAGGTACTATGCCCCAGTGTAGGGGAATGCCAGGGCCAGTAAGCAAGAGGGGGTAGGGTAGTGAGCAGGGGAAGAGGGGAGGGAACAGGGGTTTGTATTATTTTTATTTTATTTTATTTTTATTTTTTATTTTCTTTTTTATTTTTTTCTTTTAGAGGGGACCCTGGGAAAGGAGATATTGTAAATAAAGAAAACATCTAATTAAAAGAAAAAGAAAAAAGAAAGAA
>JADRCC010577704.1:0-11382 GCA_019843855.1 Hylomyscus alleni
TCTCCAAACAAAGTTCTCTCACAACAGATCTACCAGTCCTCTGACTATCAAAGATCTTTATTCCCATTTCCTTTATTGTTCCTAGAGCATTGGGTGTGGAGGTTATGATATAGTCCGATTTTCAGATAGGTATCCTATGGTCGTTTATTATCTACTCTTTTACTAGTAGTTGATCTCTGTAGTAGCCAGTACTTGCAGCAAATATATTTTTCTTTGATGATACATGAAAGGTACATTTAATTTAATTTGGTAAAATGGTAGTAAAAGATTTTCTTGTAGTGTCCCTGGACTGTATAACTCATGAGTTATTGGCTAGGTTTGTAATATCAGGCATGAGTTCCCTTCAGGCTATTGAGTGAAGCTTTAATGCAGTCATATGGCTGTTGATTAGCTTCAAGATGTTGGTACCATTTTCACAATATTGGGCCTTTATTTTGAGGCTGCTTGTAATTGTAGCTTGCTAGGCTCGTTGCTGGTTAATACTTGCTTACTTCCCTTCTTGTGATAATTTCTTTGCATCATCTGGCACTTTGAAAGGAGCCTTCAGAGTAGATTCCTCCAGGTCACTACCAGATTCATTTTTCCCTGTCTCATGACTAAAGTATGTAATGCTTTCAGTAACAATGTTTTACTCCTCAGATTGTAGGTGAAAACAAACAAAAACTACAATAGCTTGCATTCTTCTGGGAACCTTTTAGACTCTGTCTATCAACAACACAAATGGAGACATCCATTGTCTAATACTAGGCTTTCTATGAGATAATTTATGGAACTTGGGAGGGACATTATCCCTCTATAGGGGTAAACCTGATTCTCTCTCTCTCTCTCTCTCTCTCTCTCTCTCTCTCTCTCTCTTTCTCTCTCTCTATCTCTCTCTTTCTCTCTCTGTGTGTGTATGTGCATATGTGTGTGTATCTGTGTGTGCATGCATATCATGTGTTATATGTGTGTTATAAGAAGTCTTTTAAAACAGTACATCTCCCTATAGCTTTTTAAAACACTCTTAGTGTTATTTCTTTTTCCTTCACCCTCCCTCTAAATTATCACTCCTGCTTACTCTTTAGTAAGGTTTTCCCATCCCTATTTTCCCATTTCTTCTTCAAAACACTTGTGTCCAACTATCACCCTTTATATATCTTTCCCCCAATTTCCAATTGGTCTCTTGTCTACTTTCCTGGTTTCCACTGAAACTCCTACATAATCAGTCCTAAAAATTCTGAGTTAGGATTCACAGATCATAGAGAACATATCATGTTTATCTTTCTGGATCTGGGTTACCTAAGTAGTATAATATTTTCCAGTTATATCCATATATTTGCAGATTTCATTATTTCTAATTTGCTTATAGCTAAATAAAATTTCATATGTATATGTGTCATGCTTTACTTTAAATTTGACTCAATGAAATGAAATAGGGCAGTGCAAATTAACAGTTGGATACTGTACTGGCTATTTTTATGTGTCAACTTGACACAGGCTGGAGTTATCACAGAGAAGGGAGCTTCAGTTGGGGAAGTGCCTCCATGAGATCCAGCTGTGGAGCATTTTCTCAATTAGTGATCAAGGGGGTAGGGCCCCTTGTGGGTGGTGCCATCCCTGGGCTGGAAGTCTTGGGTTCTATAAGAGAGCAGGCTGAGCAAGCCAGGGGAAGCAAGCCAGTAAGAAACATCCCTCCATGGCCTCTGCATCAGCTCCTGTTTCCTGACCTGCTTGAGTTCCAGTCCTGACTTCCTCTGGTGATCAACAGCCATGTGCATGTAACCTGAATAAACCTTTTCCTCCCCAACTGGCTTCTTGGTCATGATGTTTGTGCAGGAATAGAAACCCTGACTAAGATAGGTACTTAAGCCTACAAAATTAGAGAATACAACATTGAAGTCTACAGAATCTATTGCTTATTTCATGTATTATCCTTGTGTGTGGGGGGGATGGTGATTCTCATCATCTATTAAGGCAACTTCAAAAGAAAACTTTTCATTGGCTTACAGTCCAATCATGTCCACATCTAGTCTGCATTATGGACTAGATTCCATGATGGCTGAGCAAAGGAACAGCTCAGAGCTCATATTTTCATCCACAACTATGTGGCAGACAGAAAGAGAACATTGAGAAATTTGCAAGACTTCGGAAATCTCAAAGCCTAGTGACACACCTCCTTTAACAAGGCCACACCTCCACATCCTTCTCAGAGTTCTACTCACTGAGGCCAAGTACACAAATATATGCGCCATGCTCATTTAGACCACTACAGTGGTGATTGTCGACATTCATTTACACAGATGCATAAGCATAAGTACCTTGTGAACAATTTGAGGTGAGAAGTCATTTTTTATTCTTAAGAATTAACCATAGACTCGTTTTAAAAATTAAAGCAAGCTAATAGGTGGATAATCAAATTTAATTCTTTTTCACAAGGATTAAAGACTATATTCTTCCAGTTCTCTCCTTCATTTATGACCACATATAATCTCCATATGCCTCTTCACTGACTTACATATGTGTGACATACATGGACACAAAAGAAATTTGAGACAGGAAAATTGTCATTAAAATAAATAACCCCATAAACAATAATTAATTGTGTGAGTGTTGTAAATGGCTGCAAAAGCATTCCTCATTATAAATTTTCGTTGTTTTCTCTGTATATTTATCAGGAATAAAACAGATGAACTTGTTTCCCAGTTTTACTGAAAGTAATTAGCCATTTAAATTAATAAAACATGCCATATTGTTTTGTGAGATTAAGGAGTCCACACGTCAGTTTTTCAGATTTTTAAGCATAAGTGGTTTCTCAAGCATCTGAGGATGCCATCCATTTACAGTCAATACATGGCTCAATCAATATGTGTTTGTCTGAGGTTTGGTTTCACCAAACTCTCAGGAGAGAAACTACAGTCAGATAGTTGTCCTTTCTGAACACTTCTAGATAGAAATACATTTGTACTCTTGCCTAAAGAAGTGGGTTGAGAATTGCAACTTATGATGTACTTCATGGATTTTGCTAAAGTCATTTAATAAGTTTCCTAATTTCATGAACTATAATGTTAATTTTATTAACAGTAATTTTCTGGATGTGTTCCACCACAGTTAGGCTGTACTGTGTAGAACTAGGCCTTAGACAACAATAATCAGTGATTATTTTTAATGCATAAACTACAATGTTACTGACCAATAAGCATGCTAGGGTATGTTTCATAGTCCCTTTCAGTGAGTCTCTTTATGCTAGACCACTCAATCTGGCTGCCTCAACTCAAACACCCATAACTGTACTAAAAGTCATTTGACCATATCAATGACATTCCTTTTCAAGTTGATACTGCTTACTGGCTTCTAAGGTATTAGTTTATTACTCTGATCAGTTCTCTCTAATTCTGTTCACTACATTGTTGTCCCCAAGATATACTACTACATATTAATTACCCATCACTTCCAAACTCTTACTGTAGACCATCTTGTGCTTTTGATATAATCTTAAATGTTTACTTATATGTATTATTGCTCCATCCTTCATTTATTTAGGTTCATCTCCTGATTTTTAGATCCAAATATTTCTCGATTAATTAGTTTTTCTGTAGGAAGCCACTACCGTGCCCTGAAGATGGCGCCGGTGGGCGGGGCCAGGATCGCAACACCTTGTAGTAAACAAGCCTTTTTTGGTAAGGCTTTTGTGCCTTAGCTTGCTTCCGCGTTTTGAGACCTATGAGCATTGCACACGTGGCAGTATATGATTGGCTGGCATAATAGTATATTAGGCATGGTACTGGGGTGGAAAGGAAGAAGAAGTTTGTAGCAAGGTCCTGAATAAACTGCTTAAAGAAGAGCTCGGGGTCGTGTCCTTCTTGCTGGTCAAGGGAGACGTGACATTTTTCTTCTTGGAATAAGTCAGTAACTTAACTCATTTAAGATTCACAGAGATCGATCATTTCTCCTACTCCATCATACCTAATATTGCTTTTATATTCTCCATTCCAGCTAATATCTTCACAATTAGGCCAGAAATTAATAGTTGTACTATATTATAATACTGCACAGTTCTCTGCCATGCCCTTGGTTCAATAAATAGGCCATGTATGTTTTATTTGGTACATCTGAGTAGGAAACTTATTGAGAAATAGAACTTCCCATTTCTGTGGTTCCTGTGCTTTTTATTCTTCAGTATCTGAGATCCTCAGGCCTTTTCATTGTAATGCACAGACTACCCCTTCTCTTCCCTGCTACCTTGGTATCCATTTACTTCTATCTGTATTTATAGATGAAAGTAATTGTTTTGCAGTTCAAAGGACATCTCCATAGTTATTGAACACCATAAACCTAGGGGTGTGGAAAGCAATGAGTGCTATTCTTGCATTCAAAGAAATTTTGGGTTCAATGCTGAGTGATTAAGTATAGATTTGTTTATTTTTGTTCTTTACCTTAAGAGCACTGAACAGTGTAATGGATTGAATTTATTTCTGGCAAGAAATTGTAGTTTGCTGACAAATTATCTTGTCACATTTTTGGGGACAGTGACAGAAGACCTACTTCTTCTCAGAGCAGGAGCAATGGACAATGTTCATATTTGTTCATACCTTTATTTATTTCCCAAAGTTTGATGGAAATGTGCCAGATCTTGACTATAGGGGCAGTAGATTTTAAAACAGGCAGGGCACCAAGGTTCTGAATGTGAGATCTTTTACTTTGGGGAGTAAAGTGGCTGGATTTTCCCCATAAATAATTTTACCCTTATTAATGTGTATATTGTCTAGGGGAAATGCTCTGCTATTTTTGAAGATATGGTTACAGAAATATCTATGAAGAGCTGGTAGCATGTAAGGCCTTCAGTGCTGTATTCACAAGATCAGAAAGAAGGGGAGCCAGTCATCTTACAACCAATGACTTGGAACATCAGCACAGTGTTAGTATGTAACGTTCTCTTTCTCACATATATCCCATTCCTGAAGCTGATTTTTCTAGGCATTATGTTGTAACCGCTCGCGGTCACACGGACTGTCTTCTCCTGGAAGGAAAGCAGAGCCTAGGAAAAAAATATAGGGGTTTGAGGTTGCAAGAGAAATAATTGGGCCAAGTCAAATTTTTTGAGCAAGACCATGTTTAGTAGGAAAGTCAGATATATACATACATTTCACAAAATGAAAGCAAGTCTCTAGGTGCCAGGGTTTTTGTCAAAATCTCAACACTGCAGCAACCTGTCAGCCAAGGGAGCTATCATAGCTTGATGGGTGGTGGCTCCTCTGAGAGAGAGAGGAGAGAGAGAGAGAGAGAGGGAAAGGGCCTTTTGTCTGGCTCACCCCAGGTGGGAGAGCCACTTTCCAGCAAAGACTCTTTCTGAGTCACAAGGCTTTTTGGCTAAGGAGGAAGTCACAATTCCTCCCTTGTTTATTAAAAATTAGCTGGACTAGGGCATATTTATGCACCATAGTCCTGCGTGGGAATTTCACGGTGGCTTGGCAACCCCGCCTGATTTAGATATGGATCTACTGGTCATTCCCTTACTAGTCTTTGGAAATCACATACAGCTAGTTTGCATGTTTTTTACACAAACTAGGCCTTTTCAGTGTTTATGATTAATAAACACAAGCTCTTGGCTCATGATCCTGTCTCAGGTTGGTGAATGCCATAGTCTAGGAACACGTCGTTGGTCGCAGGCCTGCACAGAGCACCTCATTCCCGTATAGCAAAGCCAGGACATGCCTATAGCGCCTTTTCTATCTTGCGATGAAAAATTGCCAGGTAGAATCTCTCTGGAGTCCATTGTGGGGCAGGACGTGTGTGTCAGTAGCAAACCTGCTCAGTGGAAAAAAGGCTCTGAAGTTTACAAGCAGCATGCATTTCATTATCCTTGGGGAAATCCCAGGCATTTAGTTCAAGTGTCTCAACATTGTGTGGCCACTGGGTTACTTTTATCAATGGTCTACTGTAATTCAGGATAAAGTGAAAGAAGTAGAGGTCATGGATCTTAGAGGACCTGGGTAGACAAGGGAAGATCTTAGAGCAGAGAGAAAGAGGGATGGAGACACTGTTAATACAGTAGTCAGATATGCAATTCTTAACAAATGATAACAACAGGGAGCAGCAGGGATGGATCAGCAGTTAAGAGAACTCATTGTATTTGCAAGGACCCATGCTTGGCTTCTAGCACCCTCACTGGGTAGTTCACAGGCATCTATAACTCTAGCTCCAGGTGGATTCCTTGGATATACTTTACATGGTCCCCTGCATTTTTCTGTATATAAGCACACACATACTGACACACACATATTTAATTACAAATGATAAAAGTAACTACTAAAGGAAGTTTTACATGAAATATTTGTTGTAAAGGGGGTTATAAACAAATTAATGCCTCTTAATTGTAATCCTGTTGTGGACTTTTTGTTTTGGATGATGGGTGTTTAAAAATATATGAGATAGCAAAAATCCGCAGTAAAGTTCCACAGTTTCAGAAACATCATTTTAAGTGTCTGCTTAATTTGGGCATTAATGTCTATTTTATCTATAATATTTTAATAATATAGTTTATAAAAATAAAAAAAAACTGGCAGGACAGTAGAAGCCTTGACTGATATTTCAGATATATGAGTTATGACAATGTAATAGAGATCTGGAGTTACATAGTTTTTTATGTTTGAGGGCTAGCAGAAGGTAATGACTCAAAAGATAAAGTTGCTCTTGATTGATATAGGTGATGGAAGAACACAGTTCTTAATTAATTAATGGTAATATCCATCTTTAACACATGTGATATCATAATTTGTTGTTACTAATCCATTATTTCGTTTTAAGAAAAAATTTATTTTATGGTATATAATTGAAACAACACAGATCATAACTACTTCTAATTTCTCTATGAAAAAAGGTTGATTTTTTTCATGTTGTGCAAGAAACTCCATCTTTTAAAGGGTAAATATTTATTGCAAATACACTTAAGTAATTATGTAATTTTAGCTCTAAAGATCATTTAAATGTTATTCTACTATATACATAAATATATTTCTGAAATTTTATAGATTTGAAGATCCTTAAAGAATTATGTCTTACTTTAATGAAAATGTTTAAGTTCAAAATGTATAAAAGTTGGAATGACTGAATGTTAATTTATTTTTAATAGAATTTTTTCTATATTATCTTAAGGCACTTATATGTAAATTACTTAAACTATTCTAGTATATTCACATATGCTGGATGGAATATTTTACTCTTCTAATCCACTTGTCTAAGCTAATGATAAGGGTGGCTTTCAGAGCCACTTATTTTATTTGAAGTATGTTTTTCCAGTTTGTAACTCATAGGCTGCTGTCATTTGTAAACTAGCAGATTTCCATCATATGGTACCTTAAACTACCCAACACAGTGTTGATCTCAGCATGTTTAAAAAAAAATCACAACCTTTTCTAGTTTGAAACTTTTAGAAACCTCTCACATCTGCCACACATGAATTAATCCTTCCTGTTCTATGCTTATTTGGACATTCTTCATCTGCTTGTACAAACATTTAAATTCTTATCAGTGCCCTGAAATCTATGTTTATAAATTCATGGGCTCTGTCTGCTATACACAGTAAAGAGCTTTCATGTTTATTAGTCTGAAAGCATGCATGCCTCATGAAAGTACATTTTTAATGCTTGGTGTGATCAATATTTGAGTTGGCCGCATGTGCTATGAGAAGGGTAAACTCCTTTAGGACCCATTATTCCTAGCAGCCTTGCTCTCAGCGGAATCTTAAGGAATGTTTTCAGTAAATGTCAAGTGATGTATTGCATGATACCAGTTACAAATCCTGCTGATTAGATTGTAACCACAGGTTTTTCTCAGTAAAATACAACTTGGCAGAAGCACTGTTTGGTCTGTGTTCTAAATTGAGTTTTCAACTTTTAACTTGATATCTTGGCATATAACATTATCATGGTTGCCTTAGGTTGTGACAAAATTTTCAGGACAGTGTGAAACTGTTCAATTTAGTTACACATCCTAAGGGACTTGAAATTGCCATGTATGATGTTTGTTTCTTATCACATAATCTAACACTTTTGGAAGGAAGGTTTCATTTCTTCCATATTTATTCTACAACTTTTCCATGAAAATCTCAAGCATAAATAGTTGCCTTATAGTTGTGAAAATTTTTTCACATGATAAAGTGTAGAGAACAAATTAGCCATGGTTAGGTTTCTCACTGACCTGCATGAAGGGGTCAGCTCTTTGGGTAGTGAGAGTTCCCCATGATCTTCTGTGACCTTGTTGTCAGACTTCTTTAGGGTTCTATTCCTGTAAAGAAACTCCATGACCTCCACAACTCTTATGAAGGAAGACATTGAACTGGGGCTGGCTGACAGTTCATATATTTAGTTTATTGTCATTACAGGAAGTGTGGCAGCACCCAGGCAGACACGGTACTGTTTGAGGAGCTGAGAGATCTACATCTTGTTCTAAAGGCAGAAGGAAGTGAACTGGCTTCAGCTTCTGAGACCTCAAAACCCACCCCCTAGTGACATAGCCGCACCTACTCCAAGAAGGCCACAACGTCTAATATTGCCACAACCTGTTGGCCAAGTATTCAAACAACCTAGTTTATGGAGGCCATTCCTCTTTAAACTACCACATTTCACTCCCTGACTCCTATGGGCTTGCAGCCATTCCATACAATTTCAAAAATCTCCACAGTCTATAACAGTCTCAAACTTGTTTAAAAGTCTAAAGTTCAAAGTCTCTTCTGAGACTCATATAATTTCTGAACTGTACTCCACTGTAAAATCAATATGTAAAAGCAGATCACATACTTCCAGCAAATAATGATACAGGATATACATTACCATTCCAAATTGGAGGAGAAGGAGCACAATGAGGAAATACTTTACCAAAGCAAAACAAGAAACAAGCTGGGTTTGCTCCCAACTCTGCATCTACATGTCTGATATCAAAGCACTCTTCTTTTAATTTTGTTGACAGCAACACCCACCCCCCTTTTTTTCCTCCTAGACTGGTTCCACTCCCTGTTAGCTCCTCTTTTGGGGCAGGTATCCCATGACTCTGACATCTCCAATATTTTGGTTTCTCCATGGCAATCCAGGTTTCACCTTCAGAGATTCATGCAATGGTCTCTCTAGGTCTCTATGCAGGGATATTCCTGACACATGCCTAGACTCAGCAGTTTTCCTTAGTCACAGAGATTCCATAATCCTTTCCTTCTGTCCTTGACTCTAAAGCCAGAACCATGTGGCTTAAGCTATAAATTCTACTGCTTGCTGCGGCTAGAACAAGACTCCTTAGTCAAATACATCTTTACCAACTTTGTCTTTTCAGTCATTTCTTTCATTGTCCAAGCTTAGGCGTCTTTGAACTTGCTCTGTAAACAGGCTGACCTTCAACTCAGAAAGAAATCTGCCTGCCTCTGCCTCTGCCTCTGTAGTACTGGGAGTAAAGATGTGAACCACCACACTGAGCTCTAAGCTTTTAATTCATTTTCACAAGTTGGAAGCTTCTCTGGGTAGGATCTTACACTCAGGTCACCATTTCCTTTATTCCATTTAGCATTAAGCTTTCCTTTAGTCTGTTTATCTCCTTGCACAAAGGACTTAGTTCCATTCCTCTTGCTGTTGCCCCTTCTTAAACTATATATTTTCATTACAGAACTGCAGAAGAGTGAACACTGATAGCCACACAACATAGTCAATACTAGCTAGTTTTAAAATGTCTTCTGCTAAAGCTGCTATTCTATAATTCTTCAATTAAGCCTCAGGTAGATGTTTTTGGAAAAGGGCAGTAAACAGCTGCATTCTTTACCAAAATATCACAAGAATAATGTCTAGACTATATATTCATATTCTTCTCCTCTGTTACCTATTGAGCCAGGCCCCACAGTTTAAATCACCTTTCCCCAACCCCCTCACCACAGTCTTGTTCCTGCTAGCATGACTTATTAAGCCCCATTTAATACATTCAAATGGTTTTCTAATTTAAAACCCCAAAGCCCACATTCCTGCAAACAAATGCATGGTCAGGATTATCACAACAATACCCTAGTCTGTGTTAACAACTCCTGTCTTAGAACATCTACTGCCTTGAAGAGATAACATGACCATGGCAACTCTTATTAAAGAAAATATTTAGTTGGGATAGGCTTACAGTTTCAGAGATTTAGTTCATTTTCTTCATGGTGGGAAGCATGGCAGCATGCGGGGAGACATGATACTGGAGGAGCTGAGAATTCTACATCTTGATTCATTAGAAGACAGCAGGAAGTGAATTGTTTTGAGCCTCTGAAACTCAAAGCCTACCTCCTTATGACATAGCTCCTCCAACAAAGCCACATCTACTCCAATAAGGACACATCTCCTAATAGTGCCACTCGCTGTGGACCAAGTATTCAAACACATGAGTCTGTGGAAACCATTCCGGTTCAACTACCACATTGTCCTTTGTAATGTAAAATCTTATAGGACTAAGTTGTGCCTTTGTGCAACACTGAATCTCCCCATTCTATAGATTATTCTGGTCACATGAAATCCCTCAAGTTAAGGTCATTGGGCTCCAGGATTATGATCACATCATGTCTGAAAGTATATCCTAAAATTTCCAAGGAAAGGCACTGTTGAAGCTTGGCAGAGTGGGCTGGGTATACAACTTCCCACACAAGAGACATATCCGAGTTGTGCACACCCCAGGCCAATCTAATGCAAAGGATGACTCTGTGAGGACATTGGTGATGTGGACTTACTATTCATATGCATGATGCCATGGCTTCCTAACATTTAGATGAGGTAAGTCTAGATCTCATTATGCTTTCTATCATATCATTTAGAGGAATTCTAGAAATCTAAATCTTATCAGATTGCTACCTACTTGGAGTTATAGCAATTGAAAGTCAATTAATACCAATATCAGCAATTAATACCAATACCAATGTCAACATGAATGATCTGTACATAATGATAGAAGAATAGAATTCATTTCATGGTTTGTTAATGTGTCATATAACTATGTAACTCTATGACAGAAGAGTCATGGCTAGACCTTGATTAAAAAGCCTGTTTGGTAAAATCAGTGTCTATGTTTAACTTGGAAATTGGGACTATCTCTTAGAGTGTGGTGAACTTGGAGTTTATTGATGACACTTGTTTACTTAGAGTCAAGAGAAGACTAGATTTTAAAATTGGTAACAAATTTTTATTTGCCTTATATCTTATACAGGAAAGAATACCCCAGTAAGCAGCATCCTTAGTTTTTTTTAAATTTATATTTAAAGTACATTTTATTTTTATCACTTTTTATAATTTTTAGTTAAAATGAAATTATATCACAGATTCCATTTTTTTTCCTTTAGTCCTTCCCTCTAATCTCTCCATGTCCCTTTTCTCTCTATCTAAAATTCATGGTCTCTTTTACTTT